>CABHPP010143522.1:18540-29577 GCA_902168425.1 Peromyscus attwateri
CCAGCCTGGGCTACAGAGTGAGTTCCAGGAAAGGCGCAAAGCTACACCGGGAAACCCTGTCTCGAAAAACCAAAAAAAAAAAAAAAAAGCAGTAGGTGTAGCAAGAGATGCACCTGAAATCCTTGCACTGGGGGAAGTCTGAGGCTAACCTGGGCTACTCCGTGAGATTCTGCCCCACCCCTAGGAAAAAAGAAGCCCAATAAATGGAAAAAAAAAAACAAGCTTGGAGTGGTGATTTGCACCTGTAATCACAACACCCAGGAGGCTGAGGTAGGAGGACTGACTTGCTTTAAGTCAGCCTGGGCTACATATTGAGTTCCAGTCACTGGAGATATTATGTAAGACCCTGTTACAGAAACAACAGTCATACAACCCCCAGAATGGAATAGTCAGAGTAAATACATAACACTCTGAGAGTGAATTACAAGGGTAAGTACTTCTAAAGCGTGTGTGTGTGTGTGTGTGTGTGTGTGTGTGTGAAACCTTGTTTTATTCTCAGAATGGAGAGGCTTTGAAAATATTCAGAAAATAAAAAAGAAACCAGAGGATTCATTACCCACATAATTCTAACTGCTTTTATATGGGGCTATGTAATGTGTACAGCTGCACTGGATGTACACAGCTGCATGTGAAGAGCAGTAGGAGAAAAAGAATAAAGATAATATAGTCCAGATTTCTATGGTTCCAAGCACTGCGGAATTATCTTTATTTTCTCAGCGCACTAAATAGCTCTTGCACTGAGTTTGTACATTTCCTGAAATACTTCATCCACTCCACATTTCCTCCAGCCTTTGTAGTGTCGGAATTCTTGGCAAGGATTTCCCCTCTCTCTGATCCGTAGAAGCCTGCAAAAATAATGTTGGTGTTACTAAACTCTCTGTCTCTCCATAAATAAACCAAGTGAACTGCAGCAGCCGTGATGGCGTTTCCCACACAAATAATAATTGACTCAGTCTCCAGGCCAGGTACTCCTGATGATTCCTTCCTGGGGGAAGATCTGGACTTTTCCAGTTGCTCTTTATCAGTAGAGGGGTTATTCGATTTGAGTTCTTTCATTACATTGATTTTAGGGAATGGAGTTGTCTTCAGCTTTTGTTCTCTTTGGGTGTAAAGACTTGAACTGCATTAAGATGATCCAAGTCACCCAGATGGGGAACAGGGACATCTTTTCCTGCTGGGGACTCTTTCCGGCATCTCCTGTGTTTTCAGTTCATTATTTGTGTGGTTTGAAAATGGAATGACTCCCACAGGCTCTCACGTGACTGCCTTCTCCCCAGCTGGAGGCACTGCTTGGGAGGATTGGGGACATTTTTTTTTTGGGGGGGGGTTCTAACCAAAGTTTAGGCAGGGAGATCTTTCTTTCTTTCTTTCTTTCTTTCTTTCTTTCTTTCTTTCTTTCTTTCTTTCTTTCTTCCTTTATTTATTTATTTATTTCCTATTATCAGCTTGATACAGTACAAATTCTTATCCTAACAGTGAAATGTTTCATTGAGACTTGCCCAGTAATTGAGTAAAACCAAAACTTATTATAAGCCACAGTCATCCTAAGGTCCCCCCTGCTATATAGCCTCCCTGGTTCTGTGGGTTGCAGTCTGATTGTTCTTTGCTTTATATCTAGTATCCACTTATGAGTGAGTACATACCATGTTTGTCCTTCTGGGTTTGGGTTACCTCACTCAGGATGATATTTTCTAGTTCTATCATTTTGCCTGCAAATTTCATGCTGTTATTGTTTTTCTCTGCTGAGTAGTACTCCATTGTGTATATGTACCACATTTTCTTAATCCATTCTTCAGTTGACAGGCATCTAGGTTGTTTCCAGGTTCTGACTATTACGAATAGTGCTGCTATGAACATAGTTGAGCATGTATCTTTGTGGTATGATTGAGCATTCCTTAGGTATATGCCCAAGAATGGTATGGCTGGGTCTTGAGGTAGATCGATTTCCAATTTTCTGAGGAACCGCCATACTGATTTCCACAGTGGTTGTACAAGTTTGCATTTGGATTGGGGAACCTTTAGGAGGTGGGGCCTCTCTGGAAATGCCTTTGAAATGCCTGTATGGCCTCAGGCTATGACTCTTCCTTTCTGCTTCCTATTGGCCATGAGGCCAGCATCCTCCTTCTCTACTTGTTCCTGCCAACATGACATTATGCTCAAATGCACAGGGTGAGGGATGATGGATTGAATCCTATGAAAGTGACCCAAAATAAATATGTAAATCCATATGAATTATGTTGTTGGGTATTTCCTTCACCAGTGTGGGAAAACAAGTAAAACATTCTTCAAAATGCCTTTGTTTAACCCCTCCTGTCCTAAGCCCTGGAATCTGTTCATGTAACTTTACGTGCTTCAGAAACAGTGTTGAGTAGATAGGATTTGCCTGAGGACATTGAAATGGGAGTTGATCCTGGATTGCTAGCATGGGAACTAAATAAAACTTGACCTAACCTTCCAGAGGGAAGCAGAGATGTTTTGTACACTACAGAGGTGAGGAGAAGACAGCAGAGAAGGGTTTGAAGACTCATGCCCTACAGATGGGAGTGATGCAGCCACAAGCCAAAAACTGCCAGCAGTTACCAGAAGGTGGAAGGAACAGGGAGTGGATTCTCTTCTATGGCTTCCATGGGAAATGTGTTCCTGCGGACATACTGATTTAGGATTACTGGTATTCATTTTGGACCTCTATCCTTCCTCAAACATTATAGAAAAAATTTTCTAGTTCTGATTTTTTTTTTTTGAGATTTATTTTTACCTTATGTGTATGAATGTGTGGCTGCATGTATGGATACGTACTATGTTCGTGACTGGTGCCCATGGAGACCAGAAGAGGGAGTTGGATCCCGTGGAAATGGAGTTGCAACTGCTTGTGAGCTGCCATGTGGGTGCTGGGAACTGAGCCCAGGTCTTCTGAAAGAGGAGCAGGTACTCTTAACCACTGAGTCAACTCTCCAGCCCCAAATTTTGGTTATTTTAAGCCACTACATTATTGGGAATTTGTTCTAACAGTTTTATTAGTTACTTTTTTATTGCTGTTGTAAAATGCCATGATTAAGACAACTTATAAAAGAAAGCATTTAATTTGGCTTAACAGTTTTGGTGGAGGGTTAGAGTACACAATGGTGGAACAAAGGAGAAGCTGAGAGCTCACATCTTGATACACAACTACAAGGCGGGGGGTGGGGGGAACACACTAGGACTCACATGAGTCTTTTGAAACTCCAAAGCCTGCTCCCAGTGACACACCTCCTCCAACAAGGTCACATCTCCTCATCCTTCCCAAACAGTCCCACCAACTGGGGACCAAGTATTCAAACATATGAGTCTATGGGAGGGGGGGTCATTCTCACTCAAATCACAATACTAGCTAAGGAAAGCAATACCACAGATTTTACATATTCATTCAACAAACACATATTAAGAACCATGCTATGTTAGGTATTTAAATTGATGTAAAAACACTAAACACAAACACTAATGAAACTCTCAAGACAATAGGTTTTCTTAAGTTAAAAACATGGTCAGAGAGGACTTTGCCTCATTGCTGAAGAAGTATGCCTCTTCTTTTATCCAGATTTTCTGAAGGTACACTTCAGAATATTGTTTTGTTCTTGGTGACATGTCACAGGTTGTGGAAGGCTATCGTGGACTAGCTTTCCCATTGCCTTCATCATGCTGATTTGATAACAGAGTTGGGATATCATTTGTTCAGTAAATAGGATATCTGTGATCCTGTATAAACAGCGAGGTTTGCACTGATTTAATCTGAATCCTTCACTAAAATGGTGCCTGGTGAAAGTTTTATATGTACTTCTCATTTCAAAACTTTAATTCTAAGTCCTTTTTTAAAAAATCACCAGTATTGTCATTTTAGAGGGAATGACACTCTCCCTTGTATATAATGTGATTTCCTTCTAGCTTCTGAATGCTTGTCTTGTTTGCTTCTGAGTCTGGTCACTGATAGATGATTATGAATTATTTGACTTCTGCATTTTAGAAATTGTCCTTTAATGGCATTCTTTCCACATTGCGTTTAAGAGGGTTTTAGATGACTCACTTTTGTACCTGGGCCCAAGATATTTATGTGTATGTTTGGCAGGGTCTGTGCCCAACTGCTTGAAATCTCTTTGCTAAGCATGTAGACGCATTTCCATGTGTGACATCATCAGGCACAGCCAACCAGGCATTGGAACTTTTGAAAATTTGTCCTGACTTTTGAGAAAGAATTTATTCTGGAGTCCATTAAGTCAGGCATACCTTTAGTACATATAGCAAAAAAAAAAAAAAAAAAAGTATATAGTTGTGGCTGAATCTGTCTATAAAGACACCCAATTACCTCCGTTTGTCAGAATTCTGGAAGTGGATGGGAGTCTCAATGTCAAGTCATCACACACACTATCTGCCCATCTCCCCCTCCGTCCTGCTTGTAGGGTCTTGCTTTAGTCACTGTTCTGTTGCTGTGAAGAGACGCCATAACCAAAGCAACGTTTATAAAGTAAAGCATTTAATTGGGGCTTGCTTACAGTTTCAGAGGGTTAGTTAGTTCACTACCATCATGACAGGAAGCGTGGCAGCACACATGGACTGGAGAACTAGCTGAGAGCTACATCCTGATCAGCAGACAGGCAAAGGTGGGGGGGTGGGGGGATCTGGATGTGAAATGGGCTTTTGCAACCTCAAAGTCCAGTCCCAGTGACACACTTTCTCCAACAAGGACACACTCATTCTGACAAGGGCCACACCTCCTAGTCCTTCTAATCCTTTCAAACAGTTCCACTCTGTGGTGGCTAAGCATTCAAATACATGAGACTCTTGGGGGCCATTCTTATTAAAACCACCTCAGGTCTCAAACTGACTTTATTAGCTCCAGGTATCACAGACACATTCAGAAGAAAAGAGACAGGGAGGAGAAGTAAAACATGGTTTTCTTAAGCATGTCTTTCCTTTAATTGGTGAACAGAAATATTTCCAGAAGTTCCCAGCAGGCATCTTCTGACAAGTCCTCAGCCAGGTCTGACATATCTGTCCCCTCTCTAGCTTCAGCTGGAGAAGGGAAATGTTATGGGACTGAGCAGCTTCAGTAACCTCAGCTCACACTGCTGCCACAAAGTCAGAAAATTCATTGGCAAAGAGGGAAGGGGAATTGTCTGTTGGGGTACATCGTGAAGACTGATGCCCACACATTCCCAGCTGTGCACACACAGCCTGGACGTAGCTTGCCTATGGGAGAGGAAAGACAGATCTGGATTTATGCCATGTGAATCATGACACCTTCCACACCCAGCCCCCCGACACCTTAACTATTTCTCCATCTCTTCCTGTTGTCACTGCACATAGGTCCCCCACTCCAGCCACCCTGGCCTATTTGCACAGTGAGTTGCATTCATCATGCATTGCTCTCCGCCTCTGCACACGCATGCTCCACCCTAGGTTTACTTCCCTAGAGTCTCTAAGTTCCTCAGAACACAATGTCATGGCTATTAGTTGTTAACTTGACTACACCTGGAACTAACTAAAACCCAAGTGGCTAGGTACACCTGTGAGGATTTTTTTTTTCCGTAATTGAATCATTTGAAGTAGGAAGACCCACTTTTAATCTGGATCTTTTGAGGTGGGAAAATCCACCTTTAATCTGGGCCACACCTGCAGGCAGCCATTGTAAAGGACATGGAAGAAAGAAGCTTTCTCTCTGCCTGCTTGCTCTCACGCACTCTGGCAAGTCCATTCCTTCACTGTCATGAAAGCCTATATCTTCTGGATTCTGACATATACTGAAGACCACCTGAGACATCCAGCCTCGTGGACTGAACAGCTACTGGATTCTTGGACCTTCCATTGGTAGATCCAGCTATCTGGATCATAACCTTTAAGCCATTCTAATAAATCTCAAAATCGTGTGTGTGTGTGTGTGTGTGTACACGTTTATATATATATATATATATATATATATGTGTGTGTGTGTGTGTGTATACATATATATATATATATATATATTTCTATAAGTTCTCTTCCTCTACAGAACCCTGACTAATACAGCTTTCTTCTCATGAAAACCTGTATTGATCCATACATAACCCAATGATGGATCATGTTCCACACTCTAGTATTGGTGTACTTGGTACCATTCATTTATCTTCAGAACAACCTTTAGCTGGTCAGTTATACTACACATTAATAACAGCAGGCTAATGACCCAACCAAGCAATACTAACACACCTAGGATAAAGAAACTGATTTCTCACCCAGGCCCCACTCAAAATGGATGTTCTAAGTTAGGAAATGCTATTTGACAAAACTCCAAGTAGTGATATGGGGATCCAGGCTCCTTCAGTCTCAGGATACTATCCTCTTTGAGATATGGCCCCCAAGATGGCCACAGAAGAAAGTGTTGTAAACTCACACCAGGTTTTAATTTTGTCACCTTGGTTTGGAATCCACAGCCATTACTGTCACTCACATCCCATAACTAATCCCATGATTCCTGTGACTAGTGAGGAGGCTGGGGCTCAGAGGCACCAGCACTCTCCCTGCAAGAGAGAAGACAAGTCTTTGGTGACCATCTCTGCTCCACACTGGTCTCTTCTTACTGTAGGATTTATTTTGTTGGTCAAGTGCAGTGGCAGGCCGTGAAGAGAAAATGCTGCTGCTGAAAAACTTGTACAGCAGTCAATGCTCATCCCTGTGGTGGTTTGAATAAGAATGGTCCCCATAGGCTCATAGGTTTGAATGCTTAGTCATCAGGGAGTGGCACTATGAGGAGGTGTGGCCTTGTGGAGGTAGGTGTGGCCTTGTTGGAGGAAGTATGTCACTAGGGGTGGGCTTTGAGGCTTCCAATGCCCAGACCAGACCCAGTGTCTCCCTCTTTCTGCTGTCTGCCTATCCAGATGTAGAACTCTCAGCTCCTTCTCCATTACCTTGTCTACCTGCATGCCACCATGGTTCCCACCATGACAATAAAAGACTAAATAAACCTCTGAACCTATAAACCAGCTCCAATTAAATGTTTTCCTTTATAGGGGTTGCCATGGTCATGGTGCCTCTTCATAGCAATAGATACCCTACCAAAGACAATCCTCAAGGCAAGGCCCTACAACATGGCAAAGTGGTGTTCTGAAATATGCTTATCATGTATGCTTATTGCCCATCAAGGATGCACACACTGAATATTTCCTTTAACTTTTTGGAGCTGGTTTGAGGGGATTTGTAAAATGCAACTTACCCTGAGCCCCATACCTCTTCCAAAGATGACTTGGGTACGGAAACTGCCTGTGTTAGTCTCTAAGAAATCATTTTATTTACACGTCAGAATTCCATGGAAACAAATGTGGGTAAAGGAAATTGCATTCAGATAGAAGGAGAAAGGAGTGACATTGAACAAAATCAAGCAGCCTTCCTGGCACACACTGGGTTCCAGGTATCTCCTATTTGCCCTTCTGGATGCATCTAGAAACTCTATTGTTATGAATCCCAGTTGCCACTCATCATATTGTGCTGCCTCCAAATCTAATAGCAGGAATTTGGCACTCTCTATGGTCCACTGCAGACATTTAATGAATGGTTCTGGAATTTTGCTACAGCATGACCTATGTAAACCTTTGTAGATAGTCCAAGCCCCAAATCACATTTATTATATTGTTTCTAAAGAAGAAAGCATTGTAAGACTCAACTTATAAGACAGACTCATCTGGGTATCAAGTCTTGCAGTGTACTGAGGGAACCCTTTCCCAGTACATGCTGGGCTGGACTGGATGTTGTATTTCCGTTGGGTCTGTAATGCACTCAGGGTGCTCTACTCTGCTTGGGTGGTCAGAAAGTAGCATTTTAATCTAGGTAGTAAAAGGGTAAAAGAACCTAGTGCATGCACTGGTGTTTTCTTTCTTCCCCTCTCTCTTTTGTATATATGGTACATATACATGAGTGTGAACATACCCATAGGCACCTGTAGTGGTTTGAATAAGACTGTCTCCCACAGGCTCTGGTATTTGAATACTTGACCTCCAGCTGGTGGTACTGTTTCTAGAGGTTTAGGAGGTGTGGCCTTGCTGGGAGAAGTACATCAGTCAGGGTGGACTTTGAGGTTTCAAAGTCTTGCTCCATTCCCAGTTTGCTCTCTCTGTTTGCTGCTTGTGGTTGAAGATGTGAGCTCATAGCTGTTCTGGTGTGCTGACTCTGACTGTGAGTCCAAGATTTAAAGGAATCTATGAATCACAACACTTGATCATTTTGCTCTGCATCGCTCAATGCTAGGATTGCTGACTTCCTCAATCGCTTCTGAGACACTTCGAAGGTCGAGTGTGCAAAGAAATAAAAGTTCTTATTATTTTGTTTTCTTTAGCAACTGAGAGTCAGTAGTGTGGACTCTGAAACGGCAGCGTCTACACGCAGCGATAGTACAATTTGATTCTTTTGTTTATGATTTGTTTCATTGCATATGAGTATTGAACTTGATCATCAAAAGCTAAAGCATGTTTGAAGGACAGAGTGGCTTTTGACTCTTTGATAGCCCAAGAGACGCGTTTTTCCTCCTCCATTCTGAAGTCAAGCAATCCTTACCTTCTTTGTTGTAGAAATGCTGACTCAGTTGTGGCCAGTAGGGTGCAGTGAGCGGTGGCTTTTCTCTTCCAGACCTGGCCCAGGAAGCCACCTGTGTCATGCCCTTTCTGGTGCTGTCAGCCATATAGTGACACACAGGGCACTCTCAAAAGCCACATATTGAAAACTGAAGAATTGTTGAGACACAAGAGTCTGTGTTTATTGTAATAAGTCATTTTCTGTCTCACCAGCCAGCTCCCAAATAATAACGCAGAGACTTCTAACTAATTATGAAAGCTCAGCCCATAGCTTAGGCTTGTTCCTAACTAGCTCTTATAACTTAAATTAACCCATTATAATCTATATGTAACATATTAATCTATGTTCTATCACATGGCATTGCCTCTCTTCCATCTTGTACCTCCTGTTTCTTCTGTGTCTCCTGGCTTCTCCTGCATGCCTAGGTTCTTTCTCCTCTTCCATTCTGTCCCCCAGAAACCCCACCTATCCTCTCCTGCCTAGATATTGGCCATTCAGCTTTCTATTACACCAATCACAGCAATATACCTTCACAAAGTATACAAATATCCCACAACAGTTTATGAATGAACACAGCCCTATTTTCAATTCCACACCCCTAACAGACCCTTATATGAGCAATTCAGAAAAAACTACTACATTAAGACCTTGAGAGAGGAGAGTTATTGGCCAGCATGGCCTCATATCTTCTATCCTGTATATTGACTTTCTTTAATCATTCAATCTTAAATATAAAGGCCATTCTTTATCAGTAAGGAGTACTTGAAGTACATCCTTCAAGAACATCTGGCAACATTTGAGGACTTCTCAACTACCACAGCTGTGATAGAGGGTGGGTTACTGTGGTAGAGGTGGTAAAGATTTGGATATAGCTAGACATCCATCCCAAATGCACGGGACAGCATCTCTGTGCATGTCTAGTCCTGTGTCAGTGGTGCTGATGTTGAGATATAGTGTTAACTGCTTGATGGGTGTAGGCTCATATTTGAGTTCTGGGGTATCTTTGGTTACTCACTGTCATTTGGCAAAGATCAATGAGCTCTAGAATTTTGGGGGGTTGTACTTTCACAGCCATCCCAAAATAGTCTTCCCTTCGTCTGTCTTCTAAGACATGCATTTATTGCTGTAACTTCAGAAGGCAGAAGGTAGGTATTTAATAAAAATGTATTGAATGAAGACAGAACACAATAGAAACAGAGAAGGAAATGCAGACAAACCGTTCACTGTCCTCAGCTCTCCTGTCTTTCTCTTTCCTCACCACCATCTTGCTCTGGTGCTGCCTGCTCTTTGACTGCATTCTGTCTCCTCCAGCACCTTCTCCTCTTGATTTCAAAGATAAGCTTCCTCCGCAGGTCAAATGTTTTCTCTTCCCTCTCACTCACCGTTGGCTAACTCAACTTTACGACTCCATCCATCTGTTTAAAGGACACCTGAATTTTATCACGGACCCATTTCCCTCCTGAGATGCTCGCTTGCACCCACTGTTTAGTCCACCCCCACCTGCATTAATTCACCTGGTCTAAAGCTAGGGAGGTCATAAGTCCTAGTAAGGAAAGAAGTTACTGCTGTTGTTTTGCTAGATAGACATGATATGCCTATCAAAATGCCTTCTAAACAACTATGTTTATGCCCATAAAATGGTGCTACTGTAAGTTTAATTAGAAAAATATTACCACTGTAAGGATTCTGTCCTTAATTACGCCATCAGCCTGCGAAGGCGTCCCAGCCTAAAAAGCGGGTGGGCCCTCTGTGCGTCCCTCTCTTTCTTTTCCGCTCCTTCCTTTCGTCTGGATCTCCTTCTTCTCTGTTCTCTCTCTCTCTCTCTCTCTCTCTCTCTCTCTCTCTCTCTCTCTGAACAGGGTCTTACCCTCCCCCCTCTCCCAATAAAGCTCTAAAAAGGTAACCATGGCTGTGATTCTTCCTATCAGCACTCTCCTCTGCCGGCATGGCCGCCACAGGCGGCTGCCAGCCAGGAGCAGCAGCGAGCCATTTAACCAACGACCACTGCCCATGGAAACACCTATGTTTCCATGCTTGCTCAATTTCCTTTCTCCACAAGTGTTATAGTCATCATTAACATAGTAACATTGGCATGGACACATTGTAACAATGGGGTCCACACATCAGGCGACATGGGCTTCAACCAAAACTCTCTCTCCAGACTGCTAGGTTACATTAGAGATGCTCCAGGGCAGTCTAGCTTCTCTTTCTTGTTCTTGGCACTCATTTTAACCCATCCTGGGTAGCTGTGGTTTGCCATTTCCTTGTTTGTATTTTAAAAATCCAGAGCAATATCAATAATTGAAGTAAACTATGATCACCGGGCAGTGGTGGTGCCCGCTTTTAATCCCAGCACTCAGGAGGCAGAGCCAAGCTGATCTTTGTGAGTTCAAGGACTGCCTGGTCTACAGAGTGAGATCCAGGACAGGCACCAAAACTACACAGAAAAACCCTGTCTCAAAAAAA
>CABHPP010143522.1:29677-37177 GCA_902168425.1 Peromyscus attwateri
TTTCATATACACAAAATCAGAAAATGAAAGCTCGAGTTTACTATATATAAGCCAGACTTTATTTTATATACTGTCAAAGTCTAGTATGTATGAGAACCAAAGTTACGTTTTAAGTTGTAATTACTGTGCCTAAGAGATCCATGAAACAAAATGCCTCTGATCTGTAAGCCCCTTGCCCAAGGACAGATACTTCCTGAAATACTGGAGGCTATTGTTTATAGGAGATAATAGGCCACATGTTTTCACTTCCCTAAACAAGTTTCTTTGACCTAACTACACTGGATGCACCTTATCACATGGGAGGCACCGAAGTCAGGAAATATGTCAGGATTGAATTTCCCTGAATTGAATATGCCCCCTGATTGGACCTGATGGGAAATGTATTGAATTGTGGGTTTTGCCTTTTTAAGCCCCTGCAAACCATGGCTCGAGGCCACTTTCTGGAAAATTAGAGATGGACCTGTCCAGAGCCCATCTACCTGGCCAGGATTTAATTAAAGCTTGTTTCAAATTTGACTTTAAATTATAGTGGTGGTCTTATTCTCAACCAGTGGGATTAGCATGTGATCTATTTCAATTTAGACTCAAAACTCAGCTGTGGGTTAATAAAGTTTCTCTGAGAAGCCATAGGTTATTAAACTAAAATCCCAGTGTCAATGGTGGGTGACTTCTCTACAAGTCATTGGCCAAGAGGGCCCCTGAAAACAATACAAGAAATTTGCCAATCTGTTGATTGCCCACAAGAACTAAATGGTGCCGGTTGGTGGTGGTGCACGCCTTTAATCTCAGCACTCGGGAGGCAGATCCAGGAGGATCTCTGTGAGTTCGAGGCCAGCCTGGTCTACAGAGCAAGATTCAGGACAGGCACCAAAACTACACAGAGAAACCCTGTCTTGAAAACAACAACAACAACAACAAAAAGAACTAAATGGTAAGACTATCTTGCCAAGGATACCATGTGTCTTGGTCACAGAATGGATACATTAACTGGGCTGTAAGCTCCTCCCTGGTGGCTAGACCCCTCTGCCAAATGATACTATGCAGACTGCTAAGGGAAAATTGTCATCAACAGTCTTACTTCTGTTCCCCATTCCTACAACAGACCAGAGGTAAGACAAGCCCACTTGTACAACAGTTGCAGATCTGCTGTGGGAGTAACCAACCACTTCCTGGTTGGAGTCGATACCTGCTTTACAGGGGAGAATTTATATCTGGCAGTACAAATCCAATCGAAAGTCTGTGGCTAGAGAGGTCTCATACGTCCTAGTAGGAAAGTTATTGCTGTTGTTTTGCTGGATGGCCATGACGTGCCTGTCAAATTGCCTTCTAAGTAACTATGTTTGTTCCCACAGAACAGTGCTGCTGTCAGCTTTAATTAGACAAGCTTCCTTTTGCAGTGATCAGCAGTGACTGCCGAGGCTCGTAACTGGTCAATGTACAGGGAACAAATGACTGTCGAATGCCCTGCTATAAACGGAATACCTCTACCTCCTCCTCAGAGGCCCGGGGACCATTATGAAGAAGTAGAGAGAGCATAAGAGCTGGAGAAAGGTGGGAAATGATGTGAGACACCGACCAAGGGCACAGCACTGCTGTTGTGCTCTCGAATGCACAGCGGCTGTGATCTGCACAAGAGCTGCAAGACTGGGACCATCAGCACCTTGTCATACACGGGAGAGGGACTCGCGGGTCCCCACCTTTCCACGAGGTTTCAGACACAGTTCACTTTAAATGGGGGCAGAGGCCGAGACAGACATTTTCTTCAGACATTTTCTTCAGTCATGTAGCCATTGGTAAGGTGTTCATGCTCTTGTAAATAACCGTAATGAAACTCACTGGGTCATGTGCACGCGCATGCACACACACACACACACACACACACACACACACACGAGTCATGAAAGTAGAAAGGGGGTGACTGGGAAGATGAAGGGCTTAGCGTGAATGGGAGGAGAAGTGAGAGGGTGATAGCAGGTCTGATGAGAACAGACACCTCCCCTGGGGCTCCTGGCTCACCTAATGGACAGCCCACCCCTAGAGCTCTGGGAGGTAGTCTGCGGCCAGCCGGTGTTCCTGTGCTTCGTTCAGGTAGCATCTGACCCACAGATGTGTCCAGCTGAGACACTAGCCTTCCTTGCACTGAACTGGTTTCTCTTTGTTCTAGAGTGCTGCTGAACTCGTGCACGGTTGGTTTTGTACTCATCACTGCTTTAAAGGATTTTCTGTTTTCTTGACCTGCAACAGAGATCTTCCCACACAATGTCTGAGATCACTCACTTGTTGTATTTTCTAATTCCTTTATCATCTGTATCGGTGCACAGACTTTTTACAAGTGGGATTGGTAGATACAATGGCACCTAGAAAAACCTTAACTTGGAAAAAATTTGTTTTCTCTTTTTATTATAAGTTAAAAATCCAGTTCTATCATGTCTTAAATTTTAACCATGCCATACTTAACCATACAACAGCATTTAATCATTTTTTCTCTATAAGATAGAAATCAGCCGGGCGTTGGTGGCGCACGCCTTTAATTCCTTTAATTCCAGCACTCGGGAGGCAGAGGTAGGCAGATCTCTGTGAGTTCGAGGCCAGCCTGGGCTACCAAGTGAGCTCCAGGAAAGGCGCAAAGCTACACAGAGAAACCCTGTCTCGAAAAAACAAAAAACAACAACAACAAAAAAAAGATAGAAATCAATTTCAGTGTGGTACTATCTTTACATTTACCAAGTACAGAATTATTGCAGAAACTTAATAGAGAATGTGTACAGTGACAAAACACGAACAGTAAATGGCACAGCAGCCACAATGGCTCATCCAAAATACACATCTGGAGGAGGCTGGCAAGAAGGCTCAGCAGGTAAAGGCACTCAGCAAGCCTGACGACCCGAGTTCAATCCCCAGAATGTACATGAAGAGGGACAGGAAAAACAGTTCACACACAAGGACACGACTCTCATCTCAAGGGAATAAGCGACAGTTCTCTCTGTAGTCAGACATGAGTAACTGCGGTCTAGGAATGGATATTTACATCTCCCCAAATACAACGTTCCAATGAGGAAGAACAGAACAAGGGAAGTTATAAATCAAGGCAATTTTAAAATCCGTTGGTGGAAACATTAAGTGGACTAGAGTAGGCAGATGAATCCCTTAGGATTTTGTTAAATTAATACATTGCGAAGGTTTTTATCTGTTTACCAGGATGTTAGGGTTGACGCAGAGGTAAGCAAGGAGGGGAGTTTTATGGGCCTAATGAGAGGCCAAAAGAAGCTGTGACTAGTCTACTGCATCAGCAACATCCCAAACTCTTCACAGCCCTTGAAGTTATCAGTGCATCAACTACACAGGTAGCTTCTTTCCAGGAACTGTCCTTTATAGAACCAGTTCCACAAAGTTATCCTTTGACCTCCACACCCATGCCCACATGCCCACATCATGTGCACACACACTCACACAATAATAATAATAGTAATAATAATAATAAAAAATACTATTTAAATATAAATACATATGTGCCAGGAGTGGTGGTGCATGCCTTTAATCCCAGGGCCCAGGAGGCAGAGGCAGGCTGATCTCCAGGAGTTCAAGCCCAGCCAGAGCTACACAGTGAGACTCTGTTTCAAAAAACATATAAATGTATCTGTGTGTTTATATGTGTGTGAGAGGGGGGTGCCCACCTAGAAAAAAAGAGACAGAACCTTAACTAAAATGCTAATTGTAGCTATTTACACAGTTATCTTTTGAAGTTTTATGTTGCTTATGTTTTGTCTTGGCTTAGAGTATTTTTATGAAAATATATCTCCTTTTTGTTTGTTTTGAGACAGGATCTCATGTAGCCTAGCCTAGCTTCAAACACTCTTAAGTAGCTGGCCATCTAAATCTCGTGATACTCCTGCCTCTACTGACCAAGTGCTGGGATTACAAGCCCGCTGCACCCCATATGATGGAAAATATTTCTTCAGTATTCCCCAGAAAGGCCACATCATGTCATTATGAAATTCTTCTGGAAAAATCAGGATGCGTCAATAGATACTCCTCCTCTGTCTGTGGTTATAAGTTTCCTCCAAATCTTGTCCCATTAAATATACTCGGGAGGGAAGTTTATGTTGTTTCCAAACAAAATACAGATGTATCTTCTTCCATTACACCTCACTTGCAGTTTATTAAGGGAAGTTTCAGTTTTTGACCTAAACTCCCTCATTATTAGTACTTTCCATAAACTGTGTTTTTTGATTGCTGATCTTCTGTTTGTACTGAGCCTTCTAGCCCATTTTTCCCCCTTGAATCACCTTTCACACTCCCCACCCAGCTGTCCTGTCTCTGCACAGGACTCCTGTTCTCTCAGACTGGCTTTCTCCGTGAATGACAGGCCATCAGATAAGAGCGGACCTTATCAAGCCTTTATTAAAGCTATCTCTCGCTCAGATCCACATGCAGGTAAAGCCACTGTTCTCCTTTTATTAATCTGACTCTAGTTTTTATTAATATACACAGAAGCCATGGTAACATAAAATGTCAGCCGAAACTGGTGGTGTATTTATGGAAATGGTGTCACTTTCCATAAATTCTCAGGGGTTTGCTGCCTAGTACAGTTGAAACAAGCTGAAACCCTCCTATGGCCTAAAAGCACGGCCCAGGTTTCTTTTCTTCCCATCCCAGGCTCCCTTCTCTCCAGCTTTCCTCTTGTTTCTTGAACACTCTGGAGCCCCGCCACATTTTCAACCCATCTCCGCAAAGTGGTCCCCTCCAGCTGACACTTGATCTCAAATGTCACCTCCTTAGAGAGGACCTTGTGACAGCCTTGACCACTGCCCTTCCCTCTCCACCAGCACTATCTTTCCACTGCAGCAGCCTTGTGTTTTTCAGAGCCTTCTCTTCTCCTCAAGTCATCTCACGTGTTCCTTCATGTGCGTTGTCTGTCCCCGTAGCTAGAATGTCAGCTCCGTCAAGCGAGGGCTTTGCCTTATCCCTGCTGTCTGGGACGATGTCCGGCATATTAATACGGGCATCAGAAAGAAATGAAGATTAACCCTGAGAGATGCACATCATCACCTTGTTGGCTCTCACAGTGTCAGAAAGCTAGAGAAACAGCCTCCCCATCACAGTAGAGAAATCTCTCCCTTCAGTTCCCAAAGTGTCTCTCTATCACCATTCTCCAGCTGTCACTGCTTTGACATTCCAACCGTCCTGGTCTGGACTCCACTCACACTCTCCAACATTCACCAGATTCCCAGAGTGATTCCCACTAGTTCCTGTCCCAGAAAATTGGCTTAACCTTCTAATCTTTGTGACCTTTGGTTCACAGATATAAAACTGTTATCGGCAGAGTCTGCGCTTCATTGAACTCATCTCTTATCTAGTCAAATTCCTATCACACCCTTCCCACACCCAAGCTGAACCTTGAAGCAGCATTAGCATTCATGAGTAACGCTGTTCAGTAGGGTCAGGGGTCTGTCATGGGCAAGGCTGTTCAGTAGGGCCAGGTGTCTGTCAAGCCTAGAACTGAGGTAAAGATGAGAACTCTGGGCATGACTTCTTTAGTGTCACATGATAACTGATTTTGCTAATTCGTTTTTAGCAGCTTCTACCTGCATGAAATACCTACAGAAAAATATAGATTTGTCTTTCATAATAACACAAGGACTGTAGCGCTGTACTGTAATTTTTATATAATCTAATTAATGGTAAGACAACTAAAATCACACTGAGCTAAGAACCCATCCAAAGGTTCCAGAAGGCAGGTGAAGGTAGAACCACTGTAGACAGAGTTTGGGCTTCTTTCTTCTGCAGTTCATGAAACTGAACATTAACAATTCACTTCTCTGGTTTGCAGTCCTAGGATTTTCTTCTCTGTCACAGTACCTAACATATAGAAGGCAATTGATAAAACTGGCAATTGATGACTCAATCAGTACTTCATCAAAAATTTTAAAACATTTTTAAGTTTAAGGATTTATTTTCAATTTGGAATGATTTTGGCTTTCTTTTCTCTTATGGATTGCTCTGTGTGTGTGTGTGTGTGTGTGTGTGTGTGTGTGTGTGTGTGTGTGTGTGTATGCGCGCGCTGGGGACAAGCTCAAGTGTCATCCCATGATCCACTGTTTTTGTTATTGTTTTGAGACAGAATCCCTCACTGGTCTCGAACTTGTCAAATGGACTAAACTGGCTGGCCAATGAGCCCCCAAACTATGCCCTGTCTTCACCTTCCCGGTGCTGGGCTTATGGTCATAAGCCACTGGGTCAACTTTTTGTTACATGCATTCTGGGAATGGAATTCTGGTCCTTTTAAAGCAAGAACTTCACTAAAGGAGCAAGTTCCCCAACCCTATTTTGTTTTGGTTTGTTTTGTTGATGCAAAGACTCAACTATACATTCCAAGCTAGCCTGGAGCCTGCAATCCTCCTGCCTCAGCCTCCCAAGTGCTGGTGAGAGTATAGCTAAGCATTACTGTGCCTGGGTACGTCCTGAATCTGTCTGACTGGTCTCTTCACTGATCTTTGTCTTTAAGGATGTAAGACAAAAGAATGACCATCACACAGTGACTTAACCAGATTAAATCATGGTGACCTATGGCTAGGTACTTTAGGCCAGTCACCTCGGCTTGGGAAGGCACCTGGGATCCATCTTAGTATTCATAGTGCAACACTACAACTAAGCTGATACAAAATAACAAAATGTTATTTATTTATTGGGTGGTTGATATTTTATATTTGAGACAGTATTTTTCCTATGTTACCCAGGATAACCTGATGAGCTCAAACAATCCTCCTGCCTCAGTTCCTGGCTCCTGGTTATTATTGTGTAGAGAAAAATGTTAAATTAAAGTAACAAGAATCCATGTCTTTCAACTAAGGCTCTCTACTGGTCCCTCACAGGCCAGAATATATGTCACAATAGAGTCACTCATGTTGAAGGTCCATGTCAAAAACGGAAACCGGACTTGCCTATCCTTCCTGAAAATCAGGATTAGAGATTTAACAGCAAAAATTCTCAAGCCAGCTACCTTCAGCTGTCATGATATGTGGTTACCTTTGCCTAATCCTTACAAAAAAAGGCAACCTGAAGTTGACTAATTTTTTATTTGCAATTTTTAAAAATCAAAATATAATTATATAGTGAACCTCCCACCTTTCTCACATCCTTCACCTCTCTCCTCAAATTTATAGCCTCTTTTTCTTTAATTAATTTTGTCTCTCACACACACATATGTATGCATAAATATATAAATATAATCTGCTATTCTATTTAGTGTTGTTTGTATGTATATGTTCTCAGGGCTGACCACTTGGTATTGGTTAACCAATTAGGGGACCCATCTCTGGGGAAGACTGATTCTCCATCTCTCAACAGTCCTCAATTGCTCATAGCTTTTTATCTAAGGAGAGGGGTCTTGTAAAAGATTTCCCCCTTCCACGGTATCATGCCTATTGGTGATGTTCTGGTTTGGGTCTTGTTTAGGCAGCCATATTGTTGAGGTTTCATGGCTGTAGCTTCTCCATCATC
>CABHPP010143522.1:42177-59649 GCA_902168425.1 Peromyscus attwateri
TCACAAAACTTATTCTTTCCTTTTGGGAAAATACTTGCCACTATGAGGATCATCAGAAAAGCAATTTTTCTGCTATTTGTGTGATGGGAAAAATAACATCGGGTACACAGGAATTCAAGGAATTCAAGGTTTGGCCATATCTACATAGACCAATGGTTCTCAATCTGTGGGTCAATTATCCTGCATGTGGGTCAATTATCCTGCATATCAGATATTTACATTATGATTCATAACTGCAGCAAAATTACAGTTATGAAATAGCAATGAAATAATTTTAGAGTTGGAGGCCACCACAACACGAGGAACCGTATTAAAGGGTCGCAGCATTAGGAAGGTTGAGAACCACTGACGTAGACACATAACTGAGCAGCGGCTGATGTTGCCAGTTCTGAATATGGCACTGCTGTGAGGATCCCTGCTTGGACATCAGGGAATTGAACAGTGTCACCAGGAAGTGCCCAGGTTCCTCTGGTCTCCTCTGCAGCAGCAGCCTCGGGTCTACTAAAGAGTTCAGGTGAGACTCAGTGGCAGAGCAAGTAGTCCAGAGTCGAACTAGAGCAAGCAGAGAGGCAAGAACACACTCTCAGGGGCTGGGGAGAGAGTTCTGCGTGTAAACTGTCTGCTACACAAGTCAGAGGATCCGAGTAGAGATTCCTAGCACCTGCGTAGGAAGCCAGGCATGGTGGTGGCCAGCCGCCTGTAATCCAGAGCTAGGTGGTGGAGACAAGTGGATTCAGTCCTCCAAAGCATGGTGGTCATCCAGTCGAGCCAGGTGGCAAGCACCAGGTTCAGTGGAGAGACTCTATCTCTAAATAAATAGATAGATAGATAGATAGATAGATAGATAGATAGATAGATAGATAGATAGATAGATAGATAAAAATAAGGTGGTGAGTGATTGAGGAAGACTAAGTTGGTTTCTGGCATTTACGCGTGCATGCATGAGTGCAGGTACTGGCGTGCGCGTGTGCCTTCCTGCTCTCCTCCAACACACATGGAAGATCACACTCTTCAGAAAAACAGTAGAGCACTCAGAAGTGCAAACCTCAGCAGGGCAGGCCCTGTACCTCTTCGCTCCATGCTGTCATCTCCCCGGGGCACTCCTAGAGTAGGTACTTCCGAGAATGGAGCCATTTTACCCAAAATTCAGTCTGCTATAAGTAGATCCATCATAAGATGAAAGATGATGACCAGGAGTTGAAAAGGTGACAGCACTCTGCCTGCGCTCCGCAGGCCAGGAGGTCTTGAAGCCAGTTTAAGATGGCCCAGCGAGTTGACCACTAACTACCACCTGTTATTTTTACATCCTGTTTGAAAGGATCTCAGTGGGCCTGTCTGGAGTCTAACGTCATCACTATTTTCGTATCCTGACCACCCAATCCACTGTCACTCTTTCTTTTCTCTACATCCTGCTTCAAGGCAGGTCCTGAGCTGGCCCAGCTGGAGAGAGCACCATCACATTTTCTTTATGTCCTGATTGGGAGGCCCTGTTTGTTAGTCCTTCCCAGAGCTAACCTCCTGCCTCACGTCTGAGCTTTCCGAGTTTATCTGAGTTCACACTGGAGAGTGGGAATGCAGGATCCAGACGTCTGCTTTATCACGGAGAGGAGACTGCCTCTGTATTTGGTTTTGGGTTTTTGACTGTTCTGTTTTGCTTGAGAATATGTAACCAGGGCTGTCTCAGAACTCAAAAAGTAGCCTAGGCTGGCCTTTTACTTAAGATTCTCATGCCTCAGTCTCCCCCAAGAGCATTCTAAAACAAAACAAATCATCTAATGGGGAGAGTCTGAGGTCTCCAGCTTGAACTCAACACTACCAGGATCAGGAAGTGTGAACCTGCTGTTGGTATGGCTTTCACTTAGCTTGCTCACTAGACTCTGGCCTGAGTCTCTGGGCCAGTTAGGAGGCAAAGTCACCTGGTTTTTCAGCACTCTTGCTGGCAGGCAGTGGCAAATTTTGCCAGTGCGTGAAATGTGGCACCCACCCAGCACCACCTCATCTAATGGGTGGTACAGCCTGAGGGCTCTGGAGACCCACTGGCAGGCAGACCCACAGTGACCCCAGAGCCCAGCAGCAGAACAAGCCAGGAGTGGGGGCAGCCTGAGCAGGGCCACCGGCCCACAAAGCACAATAGAGCATGCTGGTCGAGCAGATATGGAGAATACCAGCCACCAAGGAATGAAAATAGTTTGTAATTCGGATAGTAACAGTTAACGTGAAATCTTTATAAGGAATTTTCATATGTACATACTGTTTTACTTAAATATAATTTGGGTGTTGCCATAGTTATGCATGCTAGATCAGCTCCTTTCATCTCTCTCTCTCTCTCTCTCTCTCTCTCTCTCTCTCTCTCTCTCTCTCTCTCTCTTAAATTGAGATAGGATCTTACTATATATACCAGGCTTGCCTCGAACTGACAGTCTTCTGCCTCTACCTCTTGAGTGCAGGGGTTAAAGGCTTTGTGTGTGACAGACTTGTCCTAGGGAGGTGAAACACATCTTCATTGCACCTCAGAAGGCAGACAGCTGCAGCTTCTGTGGGGAAACTTCTGTTTTTAAGGTTTGTTGGCATCTGAAGAACGCTTTCAAACACGTGCACAAATAACAAAGTTTCTCCTAGTGAAAGTGCATGTGTATGCATGTGTGCTAGTGTGTGTGTGTGTGTGTGTGTGTGTGTGTGTCCATCCCCACATGCTTAAACAAAACCTGGCAAGCTTACCACAGAGCTGGCAAGAAGCAGTATTTATTTTAGAATCATACATAAACTCGAGAATAACTTATACACATGATGGAGTATAGTCCACCCCTTTATAATAACAGAGTCAGATTCTGCCACTGTTACATTAAAATAGTTTGAAAACATTCTCTTGAAATACAAATTGTGTGTGTGTGTGTGTGTGTGTGTGTGTGTGTGTGTATGGCTTTTCTCAGCTGACCCTTGAAGATTTACTTCAATTTTCTTCATTTCAATTCATGATGATCATTCCTCAACTTGGCTTTGAAAAGTTGTGTGAAACATGCTAAGGGTTCAGATTTTCATGTGCCTGTCAGGATTCATGAGCTGAATACACCCTTCTCCCTTTCTGTCTACCAAGATCACTCAGGCACTGATTCCATCTCTATAATTGCATCTCTATAATCAGCAATGATTCCATCTCTGTAACTCCTGCCTTGGACCTCAGGCAGTTCTGGATTTTGATGACTGCACTTTGGAATGTCCTGGCCCCCCATAGTTGTACTGTTTGATATGATCCTGACCATTGCCAAATCTGATAAAGAAAAGGTATCCAAGAAGGACCATACAACCAGTTTTAAGAACATTTCACCATACACTACAGAAACACCTGGAAACATTGTTCTTTCATTGGTGTGCATTCATATTGTTGCATAGATGTATATACAGAGTACATTGGAGTAGATATATTTAATTAATAGGTTTTTCTTTATCATCATCTTTAAGTTCATAAAAGTCTTGATGGGGCTAGGTGTGGTGGTGCATGCCTGGAATCCCAGATACTCAGGAGATGGAAGCAGGAGAATTATAAGTTCAAGGCCTGCCTGGGTTGCATAGTGAGTTTGAGGCTAGCTTGGCTTATTGGAGGCTCTGTGTCCAAATAAAAATTTAAAAGGGCCAAAGATGTAGCGAAATGGTAAAGTGCTTGCCTAGTGTACATTAAATGGCTCTGGCTTCAATCCCCAGCACCTTAAAAAAAAAGCTAGTGGGAAGTAAAAGAGGTTCTAGGTGCCCTTTATCTTCCCTCCCTCTCCCTTTCTTGTTATCATGCTGAATCGTAAAGTGCATTTGCTGTAAATGATGAGCCAGGATTGGCACACGATTTACTAAAGTCCAAAGTTTACATCCAGGCTCACCTTTGGTGTGCAGTCTGTCTAGAATGTGTAAAATGACATGCACGAAAGAATGCAGAATTATTTAACTTTCAGAATAAAATCCCGTGTTCCACATATTGGTCCCTCGTGCCCCTCCCTTGAATCCCTGGAAACCACCAGTCTTTCTACTGTCTCCGTGGTTCTTTCTCCAGCATCATGGATTTGGAAGGTCCACGGTAGTAAACCTTTTCAGATGGCCTTACTCCTTATCACCATATCTTGGTTACTTTTCTATTGCTGTGACAAAACACCATGTCCAACGCAACTTACAGAAGGATGCGTTTAATGAACACATCTATGGTCTATGACCATCGTGATGGGGAACAAGGCAGCGTCTTAGTTAGAGTTTTCATTGCTATGAAGACACACTATGACCACGGCAACTCTTATGAAAAAAAAAACAAAACATTTAATTGGGGTGGCTCACTTACAGTTCCAGAGGTTCAGTCCATTATCATCATGGCAGGGAGCATGGCGGCTTGCAGGCAGATGTGGTGCTGGAGTTGAGAGTCCTTACATCCTGACTCAGAGGCAACAGGAAGTCCACTGACAGTTATACTGAGGGAAACTTGAGCAAAAGTAACCTCAAAGCCCGCCCCAAAAGTAACACACTTCCTCCAACAAGGCCACACCTCCTAATAGTGCCACTCCCTTTGGGGGCCATTTTCTTTCAAACCACCACACATGGCATTGGAGCAGCAGCTGAGAGCTTACATCTGAATCCATAAGCATGAGGCTGAGAGAGCTAACTGAGAATGGCATGGGCTTTTGAAACCTCAAAACTCACCCCCATCCCCGACACACCTCCTCTGACAAGGCCACACCTCCTAATTTTTCCCAAGTAGTTCCACCAACTGGTAACCAAATGTTCAAAATAGATGAGCATGAGGCCATTCGCATTCAAACCACCACAGTACATATTTAATTAATAGAATTTAAAATGATATTATGCAACTGTAAAACTTATTGCCGAGGAAAGCAAATGCCACTGGAGGTAGTTTTTACCGCAAGGCACCAAAACGATGGCACAACCCTCCACAGCTGGGCACTACTGAGTTTGAGCTTCCCGGAAGGTCCCTGTGAGCTGTCATCTACTCAGTGACCAGCAGTGTGAACCTTTTCCTAATGAAGTTGTACAGCTCAGATAAATATCAATAATTTTTATATAGATGGTGGGGTTTGCAGATCAAACCCTGGGAACCCGGCTCAGAGCGACGTGTACTTTATAGGTTGGAATTAGGGATAAAATGTAATGATTTATTTCATACACTCATTTGGCTGACATTTCCAGGTCACAGTCCTTCATGGAAGGAAGTCAGGGTAAAAATTCAAGCAAGAAAGGAAACAGAAACTACTAAGGCATGCTGCTTACTGGCTTGGTTCCTAGCTTACGGTGGTCCGCTAGCTTTCCTATACAGCCCAGGTTCACCTGCCTAGGCATGGTACTTCCTGTGGTGGGCTAGACTCTCCTGCATCAATTAACAGTCAATAAAGTGCCTCACATACATGCCCACAGGTCAAACTAATCAATGCAATCTTTAGTTGAGGTTTCCTCTTCCAAGTGACTTTTTTTTTTTTTTTTCAAGTTGACAATAAAAGCTAACTAGGAAACCTGTGAAGGCCAGTAAGACGAGATTCCTATTGTTCCTGGGCTCTCAGGAAAGAAACACAGTACATAATTATGTACATTCAAGTGTCAGTTGGGCACAAATGAGAACTATTGTCTTCACTTAGAGTCAACAAAGAAGGGCTCCTCTAGGGTGGTGACACTCCAATCAGTGTGTGAAAGTGATCATCTTAAGTGACTGACTCCTGCGGCATCAGGAACTGTGAATAGCATAACGTACCTTCAAAACTGTAGAGGTCATAGAGGTCAGCTGAACAGAGGATCCGAGTTCCAGAAGAACTAGGATGGTGCATGGATTTCCATCACTCTGTGCTTTTCTTCAACACTGAGTAAAGCAAACTTTACTGCTAATAAATGCAGAGGGTTAGTCAGATGGAAACATCCCACTTTTAACACCCTTCCCCAATAGAAAGGTTGGTTCAGCTCATTAAGAAGAGCTGCGCAAAGCACCAAGTGAAAAGCTTTCTGGGAGCAGAATGCTCTTGTAGTGTTAAAGTATCTGCCCCCAGAGGACTGAGCAATTACAGAAACAAAATGTGCTTTTACAGGGCAGGCTGCCACGTTATGCAGGCAGAGACTGACTGGTAGGATAGCCTGCACTACTGTCCTGGAAGCTACGAAATAAATGATAAAAATACCACTCGGGTGCTCTTGGCAAAATGTCTGATTGGAGCCTCATCACAGGTAACAAGGCAGATCCAGACCACAGGCTGTTCTGAAAGGTCTTCGGGCTTTGTATTATGAACAAAGGAAGTAAATATGAAGATCAAATTTAAGATGGTCGCAACAGGGAGAACAGCCAAATGTAGCATAGCAACACTGGCTGGAAACTGGATTGAAAATGGTTGAGAACTAAAGGATGTGCTGGAGCAGTTGTTTGGGGGAAGAGCTGCACGCTGGATGTTGTCTCTGAACCTGTGAGTTTCTTGTGTGTGTGTGGGGGGCAGTCTGTTCTTCGAACCTGGAATGACAACAGGTGGCATCTCCTGATGTCTGCAGCTAGTTTCTGGATGGCTGCAGAAGAGGTAAATTCCTGATCTCTGTGTGTGATGTGGATGCATGAACAAAGAGAGATGGCTAGAGAGGGAGACAGCGGGAGAAATAGCAGATATGGCATCGACGTGGCTTTTTCGAGACAGCATTTTTGAAATTAATTAGCTAGCAAACAGTAATGGCTGTCATCACAGCATCTGTCTTAGTCACTGTCCTATTGCTGTGGGGGACACCATGACCATGGCAACTCTTAGAAAGGAAGACATTTCACTGAGGGCTTGCTTACAGTTTCAGAGACTTATACTCCATTATTATGGCAGGAGCATGGTGCCACACAGGTAGGCATGGCTCTGGAGAAGTAGCTGAGAGTTCTATATCCTGGTCCTTAGACAGGCAAGGAGAGAGAGAGAGAGAGAGAGAGAGAGAGAGAGAGAGAGGGGGAGAGAGAGAGAGAGAGAGACTGAGCCTGGCATGGGATTTTGAAACCTCAAAGCCCACCCCCAGTGACACACTTCCTCCAATAAGGCCACACCTCCTAATCCTTCTAATTCTTTCAGACAGTACTCCGCCCTGGTGACTGGGCCTTTCTCATTCAAACCACCACAGCATCTTCATGTACATGCGCCACTATACTTTGTTCTCATTTCCCCTCCCCTGTGGCCTCTCTCATGCCCCTGCCTACCTCTGGCTGATTCCTTTCCTAAGCCCAGATAGTCTCCCCTCTGCTTTCACATCACATGTGTTCCATTATCCACTCTTTTCCCTGCCTTCCTTAAGATCTCTTCTCCTACTGGGCAGTGGTGGCGCACGCCTTTAATCCCAACACTCAGGAGGCAGAGGCAGGCGGATCTCTGTGAGTTCGAGGCCAGCCTGGTCTACAAAGTGAGTTCCAGGACAGGCTCCAAAGCTATGCAGAGAAACCCTGTCTCAAAAAACCAAAAAAATAAAAAAAAAACCAAAAACAAAACTCTTCTCCCTCCCTTTCCTATTTTTATAACCCACAAAGACATATATAAATAAACACATATGTATAATTTTAAAGCTACATTCTGTTATCACAGGCAGACACCACTACACACAGTTTGTGCAGTCATGGAGATTGAACCTCTAATGTATGCTCAGCAAGCACTCTACCCTCTGAGCTCTGTGTCCACCCACAAGGCGTAAGATCTTAAGCTAAACTGCAAATAGCCCCCAAGGAAAAGGCAGAGCCAAACAGGGTCAGGTTCTGTGAAGAATGGCTAAGCTAGGAACAATTTATGAAGACATCTACTGTGGTCACACAGCAGACACCAGTTTCCCCTGTGAACCTGCACAATCCTCAGAGACATTTGAACATGAAACATGACCTCCATTCGTGGAAGAAACCCCAAACCAAACCCAACACAGTATGGTGTAACCCGCTCCGGCGGAAGTACATTTTGGCATTAAATCAATTTAATGATGCAATGTTATGAAAATATCTCTCACATGCTAAGAGCCTAGAACTTTTGCTTGACACCCCACCCCACCCCCAGCCTCTTAAGGAGGCGTTTTCTCAACTGAAGTTCCGTGTTCTCAGATGACTCTAGCCTCTGTCCAGTTGACGTGAGAATGAGGCAGGACACAGCAGATGACTGGATTGTTTGCCTTTTTGGTTTGAGTTCATCTTGTGTTCCTCAGAGTCTTTACCTGACTTTGCACTCTGCCTTTGTTAAGTATTAGCTGTGTGGATTCAGATGAGTTAGGTAGCCTCTCTGGGCCTTGGTCTGCCATTCTCAAATGGCTTCAGGTTTAGTGTTTGCTTTGTGGAGTTGCTGTGGGTATTAGCGTTTAGTAAAGTGATCACACAGTGCGTATTAAATGTTCACTATTTTTGAGATTTATCCATTCCAGTTATAGACAAGTCCAGGCTGACAGAGAGACAAAGAGATTCTGAATTACAGAGCAGAGTTTAAAATGAAAGCACAATTTTATTCGTTCCAAGAACTCTGAGTGTACTACTGACCAAAAAGTAGAAGTCATTTTAATAATGGTTTCAGGCAGCAAGCTTAGGACATACGTAATGATTGCTCTAGGGAATTTGGACCAAGTTATATACATAAAAAAAAAAGTACAGAATTCTGTTTCAGTCTCCTTCAACACCTTTGTATGAAGCCTCCATTTCTTTTTTTTCTTCCTTCCTTCTTTCCCTCCTTTCTTTCTTTCTACATTTATTGGAAACAGCACTTCTCTGTCCTAGAACTTGCTCTGTAGACCAGGCTGGCCTTGAACTCAGAGACATCTACCTGCCTCTGCCTCTCAAGTACTGGGATTAAAGGCGTGTGCTACCACCGCCTAGCTGAAGCCCCGTTTCTGCCTGCACCACAGCTCTGAGCTGTAGTAGAAAAAGCATCGGGCAAGCCCTTGGGGCTCTCAAGATGAACTGCTCTTTCCACTCTCTGCTTCAAGTTGGGTGAGTGAAGAAGGATGCTGGAGTCAGAACCATGGGGGAGTGACGCCTTAATAGAGCAGTGGCCTTTTATAGAAGGAAGGACTGACTGCTGGTGACCGGGGAGAAGGATGCATGATAAATATCCTAAATTCACCTCTGCTCACCCTCCTTCCCATGGGTCAGACCTAACTGGCCAGCTTCTGGTGCATACAACAAGTGGTGAGTGGCACCAGGTGGGTCAGAAGGGGCAAAGCAATGCCACCGGGTACAGTTCACACTCACTGATGGCCTGCAACGTTAGGACACTCACCTAAAGATGGACAGCACTATTTCATATTCAAAGATAAATTCAGTACAGACCTGCCCTCCTGGCCCTTGTGTGTGTGTGTAAGACGAACTGTATATTCATAATTAGATGTGAATAGACACCGTTGTAGTCAGGATGTAAAATGTGCCCCACGTGCTCATGCATTTCAATATATGGACTTCAGCTGGTGGTACTGTTAGGTGCAATCGTGGAGCTTTGGGGGCCAGGAGGCTTGCGTGACTAACAGAGATGATCACTGGGACCAGAACTTTGAGGTCATAGCTGGTCCTCTTCTAGCCCCAGCCTCCTCCTTCCTGTCTGCTACCATGAAGAGAACCCACCATGGATAGAGGCCAGTTCCACCACTATGCCTTCCTGCCAACAATGCCCCCTCTGAACCATGACACAAAACAAACCTTCCCTCCCTGAAGTTTCTCTATCAGGTATTGGGTTGCAGTAACTAGTAGAGTGGCTGGTGCACACCTTTCATCCCAGAGTTATGAGTGCTAAACAGAATCGTGGGGCAACATAGGCTGAGGCATCTTCAGCGAAGTAGCTTTAATGCACACTCACAGGCTCGGATGAACTCCATTCACAGAGAAACCCAAGTAAGAATACAGTAAAACAGGGCTTTTTATATGTGTGTGTGTGCGTGTGTGTGTGTGTGTGTGTGTGTGTGTGTGTGTGTGTGTATGACTCTGTCTGTCTGCCACATATGGTAATTTATAACTTTATTGGCTATTTTAAAATCTTAAGGTGGGGTTTTAAAGATGGCCTGGATCTGGAGGAAGGGAGGATGATTGGGGGATGTAGTAAGGTCTCATGTAGGTTATCTGGGCAGAGTCTTAACCGCCTAGTGATCTCCCCGTCCTTCCTTCAAGGTCGCTGGGAAGACTTACTAAGCAAGCAGGGGGTTGCAGGAGAGATGTGGCCAAGAGTATGTATAAAAGACATTGTTTAGTTACTTTCTGTCTTTCTCTTCCCTGGCTTTCAGGGGCCCCTACCACACCAGTACAAAACAGAGACGAGTAATCTCTGTGACTTCAAGGCTAGTCTGGTCTCCAGGCCAGTCAGGCCCTCTCTCAAAACAAAACGCAGCTAATACAGACAGGTCTAGGACTGATTCGACAGATGTATTGGGATAGTGAGAGGAAAGGAACAGAGCAGGGAGGAGATTTTGGCAACAGACGAATAACCTTCACTGGGAAAACAGAACTTGTGTTGGTATTTAAAAGACAGGTGGAATTTGGAGATGAGCATGTTAGACAGAAAAACTACCACAGAGGTGAGAATCTAGGGACACAGAATCAAAGCCAGGACATGTTGGCGAGAAGGGACAGAAGTGCAGAATGGGTGTGCCTGGGTCCACAGTTACAGCACATCAACTTCATATGACAGGTGCTTATTTCACATTAAACCATGTGATTGGATTGTAGTGTGCCTATAAGTAAGCTAGTTTTTTAAAATTAGCTCATCTACAAAGCAGAACCACTTCCACACTGACAGGATGTGGAGTGAGTATTTGTATTACCATGATCCTTGCTGATTAGATTTGCTCAATTAGACTGTGAGCACCTTTCAAAGTCTTACATGAAACTGCCCCGTGTCAATACCATGCATCTACATGCAGGGAAAGGTCCTAAGTTTGGTCTTCAGCCGCAGCAAATGTCACGACCCTCTGCTTCTCTCTCAGGACTTCAGAGAATGAGTTTTTGGGACTGTGTAGCTCAAGCTGGCTCTGGAACTTACCCTGCAGCCGAGGCCTCGAACTCACAATCCTCCTGCCTCCACTGGGATTGCATGTGTGCACCACATGGCGGGCTCAAAGGAAGATCCATACGGTTGCAGGGAGCACAGACTGCTGAGGGGGAAGCAGCTCGAGGGGTACTGGAACAATCTTAGGTGTGAGTCAAAAGCCACCAGCCTTGACGGACGTGATGGGGTATACCTGTGATCCCAGCACAGAGGCTGAGCCAAGAGGATCACTGTGAGTTCAAGGCCAGGCTGAGCTACAGAGTGAGACCCTGTCTTTGGGGGAAAAAAAACCAGAAGCTTCTAATTCTAAGTCCAGGTGCTGGGCAGAAAATACCAGATTTCCTAACAACTGTTAAGATATGTGGGTTTTGTTTTTTTTTTTTTTTCTTTGTGGGGAAAACTGAATCCTCTTTTGAAGCTGGTCTCAAAGTTTCAGCTGCCCTAAACAGAAAAGGTTAGTCTGTCAATTTGCATATTCCTATTAGCCCAGCAGCTGGTCACATCTCCAAATGTCACCTTAGATGTCTTTGCTCGGATATGGTCTTTTTGCCACGAATGTGTCACACTTTAATGTAGTAAGCCAAACTATGAAACACAGCAAAACAAAACTCATCCTCAGTGGGAGCTAAAAAGTCTGAGGTAGGCAGTCTTGGCCAGCCGGGAAGGCCCACACACTGTGTTCTTGTGGTGTCAGCATTTGGGGCCTGGGTGTGGACCGTCCTGGTATTTGCTTAGTGTCCAATCTAATTAGTCTGTTAGTCCCCTTTCTCCTAATGGCTTGGTGTAGAAGGTAGGAAGGTCATCCTGGGATCGCATTGGGGGTGGCTGTGGAGCAAAGCAAGCCTCTGTGGGCCTTGTTAGAGCTCACTAAAACGGACAAACCCAGGAATAATTCATTAATAAGATGACCACAAACCTTCTAATATCAACACTTGAATGAGTTCATCTAGTTCAAACCTACTTTCATTTAAAATAACTTTTTGTTGTTTTTTATCTCTTGTAGGATTTGTTTTTGTATAATTTTTTTGGTATGTCAAGACTAGCATTGAATTTGAGATCCTCCTGTCTCAGCCTTACAAGTATTGCTTCTAAAAGTGTATGCCACCATAACTGTTACGCCCAAGTCACAGAGGTCCCCCAAAGACCACCAAGGAGTCCAAGTCCATATACAAACGCAAAGAGCCTATTCAAGCTGAGCTTGCACCCTCCATTCGTCCATCACAGCGGTAGAATTAGAGAGTGCTGCGAACCCAGGTGGCGTAGGGTTTTTATCATAGCAGAGATTGGGGGTGAGGGCATTTCCAGGGTTCAGGGCCCTGACTGGCTGACATTTGTCTAGAGGTGTCTTGGTGAAAGGGGAACAGGTGCATGCCGGGTTCAGGGACACTTGGTGATCTTATCTAATCTTATCTAATGGTTAGAATGTTGGGAACGTCACATACCTCCCCTTAGATGCTGGCTCACCCTGAGTGGTGTCATCTTATGGCTTTTCCTGGAACTACCAGGTGCTGCCTACCAGTAAACCGAAACTCAGGCCTACTTTTTAGCTGGTTTTTATTAAGCCTGTCATGGTAGCTGTGTGGCTTAGCTGCCCTGGGCCCCCATATAATTAGTTTTAACAGTTTGCCTCTTAAGTCATTTTCCAAATAAGTAAATATTTAAAGAATAAATACTACTGGGACTGGAGAAATGGCTCAGCAGTCAGCAGTGCTGTCCTCCTGCAGAGGGCCTGAGCTTGGTTCCCAACGCCCATATCAGGCAACTCACAACTGCCTATAACTCAAGCTCCAGTGGATCCAATGCCCTCTTTTGACTGCTGAATGTGAGCACCCAAGTGAACACACACACACACACACACACACACACACACACACACACATTTAAAAAATATTTTTAAAGGAGCAGTTAACTATTTTGGTCTAATAGTTCAAAACTTAACTCCACTGGATTGCATGGATGCTCCATGATCTCACTTCGGTCTTCTCCCCTGTTAAGTTTCAAATCTGGGATAAATGAATGAAGTGCCTATTTAACATATCAAAGCTGGACCTGGCTGCCAGGTTCTACCAGCATTCCTCAGTCCCTACCTGTTACCGGGTATGGCTTGCATACCCCACCCTCTATCCTGAACTCTCCAGCCCAGGGACTGGGCTGCTCTTTCCAAAATAATACAGACATTTTGGTTACCCACCCCTTTTTGTACCTTTGGCCTCCTGGCTGCTGCACCTAGTTGCTGCTGATCCCCTCCCCCTCCCCCTTTCCCACAGGGCCCTGCTCAGTCTGGTGGTGTCCTACTCTGAACTCTCTGAAATGTCCCTGCCTCTGACGATGCTCTCCCATATATCTACAATAAACTTTCTCCTCCACCATACCTAACATACCTAAGACAGTCATGTCCTTTCTTTTCCTTTTTATTCCTTTTTTTTTTCATTCACCCCCAAACCCTGCTCCCTTCTCTGTCTCTGTTGATTGCATGCTTCTCTCCCCTTCCTTCTTGTCCAGTTTGGCTACCATCCAGTATTTCCTCTTCATTCCTGAACTTTGGATTGCCTCTCTTCCTTGCTAACTTTCTCAATGATGGACTGTGACGAATCTGCCCCGTTGGGTGGTATTTTATGGCATATAGTCTCTCAAATTGCATTTGGTTAATTTGTTTTGTTTTGTTTTGGGTTTTGGTTTTTGGAGACAGGGTTTCTTTGTGTAGCTTTGGAACCTGTCCTGGAACTCACTTTGTAGACCAGGCTGGCCTCGAACTCACAGAGATTCTCCTGCCTCCCCCCCCCCCCCCCCCGCCCCACCCCAACGCTGGGATTAAAGGCGTGTGCCACCACCCCACTGCCCGGCTACAATCTGTGATTTTTCTTATGTAACTGACATTTTGTTTATAGAATTTCCCTGACGTTCTTTTCCCCATGCCATGATTTTGTTTTTCTTTTTGTTTGTCAGCATATTATTTCACACAAGTTGTGTTTGCTCATTTCAGGCACTCTGAAGTTCCAGGAATGACTGCCTCAACGCAAAGGAAGTGAGTCTACTATTGGCATCCTCCTCTTTCCTCCTCCACAGGAAATTTGCTAGCCAGCTAATTCTTTACACAGTAACATGTCTCTCATCAAAGTTATCACTTGCTCTAATAATCTCCAGAATTCCTAGCAATTGACTGTCCTAATATTGACATTTTTTTCTCTTCCCAAAATATCACCAAGGTAGAAGGAGGGTTCAAACACATGAGCCTGGGGGCATTTTATAGTCAGGCCATAGAGTCCTCTATTGCTGATTCAACTATGGCCAATTAGTCACTAAATTTGATGAATAAGGAAACCAAGCATTAAGAAACTAGGTTAGGGTGAAGACACTCCCCCTGCCCCCAGCTGGTGACAAGGTCATCGAATAAATTTAGTTTTCATAATTTGGTTTAACGTTCTTTTTACTGAGTCAGCTTGCCCGTAGCCAAGAGAATTTGCTATTCATAAAAAAAAAAAAATCTTGAATCCAAGAAAGTTGAGTAAATAATATTTTCCTGAATATACACATAATCTTAGGATGCTGAAAAAGCAACCCCAACTGATTGAAATGTTAAGCACTGAACCAAAAAGTCTTATGCTCACAATCAAACCTGCAAAGAAAAGATAGGTTTTATTTTTATGTATTTAGTTTTCAAAATAGGGTTTTTCTGTGCAGCCCTGGCTGTCCTGGAACTGGATCTGTAGCCCAGGCTGGCCTCAAACTCAGAGATCCACCTGCCTCTACCAGGAGTGCTGGGATTAAAGGCATGCACCACCACTGCCTGGGAAGATAAATTTTGTTTTAAAAATGTGCTCCCCTAATTCCTAATGTTCTTATTGTGTCTGAAAGACTTTGAGGGTGTGGTGATGAGGCTAATGTCTTGGGCTGGTGTTTATTGACATGGGCTTCATTTAGTCTTCCTAGCATCCCCTTGGGGTGCACACACATTCTTATGGCTGACGCACCCGCTGGGAAGTAGAGGTTTATAAATGGTAGGTGACTTGTACAGGAATTACAACCCAGTCCCTAGTCTGATTCCAAACCTGTGCTCTCCATTGTCAGGTTACAGGTGTGGACTATTTCCAGGCAATCCTGGCTCTGCAAGAAATTGCATCTTGTAGCGTTTCTAATACTGTTATTGCTAGCACATCCTTTCAATAGACCTTACATTTTTATTGCTGGCACATCTTTTCAATAGACGGTATTCTTAGATCATACTGTGAATGTTTTTCAGGATTTGGAAGCAGCATGAACTAAAGGAGTGCTCCTCCCCTGGGCGTTCTGTAAAATGCAGGTAGGAGGCGACCTCTGTGAGGCAAAACCTCTTTGTGGTCAAGCACTTGTAGGGAAGACTGTGTTTGCTAATCCCGGTAGTATTGGGATTAAATCGCTAGCAATCCACGGAGTCTACTTAATGAGCAAAGGAATTTATTTGGGGGTTAACTCACAAGACAGAATAAAGGAATTTGTCTCAGGATTTTGGAAGGGTGAGGCACCATCCAATGCTGTTCTCTGACGAGCTCTGCCCTGGTCTGTACCAGCATTCAAAACCACGAGGTAGTAAAGAGAGAGGCATAAGTGTATCCCAGGTCTTAAGAGTCCCCCAGTGGCCCTAGGGGCATGTACTTCAAGCTCATAGGCTGGTCTAACAGTTACCTGCTACCTCACTAGGGGCGGTGCTTCAGGGCATGGCTCAAACAGCTGCTCACTACACAGTAGAGAGGCTGCTTCCCTGTTGAGTGTGAGAGGCCAGGAATGGTCTGAGAAGGGATCCTGCATGAGGAAGTCAATGTGGACACCCACACAGCTCCTTTCCTTTGGCTTTTCCCTTCTCCACACTGACTTTATAGTTACTGGTGAGCTCAGATGACGTGCTCTTGAGCAGTGGTAATGGCTTGCAGCTTTAGGAGCTCATTTTTCTTCTAGTTTTCACCCTCTTTTTCTCACCTCACAGGCATCGATCTGGGATAGAGGGTTCATCCTTCAGCAGCTCTGAACTTCTCCCAAGCTCCAAATTATTACTATTATCCTTCATTCAATTTTTTTTTGAGACAGGGTCTTTCTATATAGTTCTGGCTTTCCTAGTATTCACTATGTAGACCAGGCTGGCCTTGAACTGGCCATGTAATCCACCTGCCTGTTGAGCGCTGGGATTAAAGGCATGTGCTACCACACCGGCATTCAACATTATATATTTGAACGGGGGCTGTTGATGGCCACGTGGTATGGAGGCTGAAATAACCAGGAGATAGAAGTTGGTGGGGGAGGGAGTTTTATTCAAGTCTGGACTTGGAAAAATGGGATAGAGACTCTCCCAGAGAAAAGTGTCTCCTGTTTTTTTGAAAAGAGGAAGGGTCTGGGACGTTATATGATGGGTGAAAGATCCCTGCACTTGAGACAAGTATTTATCCTCCAATACAACGCCATCTTTGAAAGGTTTGTATGGCGAGATTGTCTCTATCTTTTCCTTTGAAAACCAGCCTCAGGCCTGACCCTGTTGGACCCTGTCGTTATGCAGGTTTTGTAGGGGGGGAAAATGTTGACAGGCAGAGGAACGAGGAAGTTTCACAACTGTCATTTCCTACAATTTAGAGTAGTGTGCTGTAAAGGCAAATGGTTAGTACGGATTAGACAAGAGAAGAGGACACACAGTCAGCTGGACTTTGTCTGCCTGATGACACAGCAAAGTCCAGCAAAGGACAGGCTGTGTCTGCCCCGGTTCCTTTCTCTGAATTCGTTTTCATTTTCTCTCTGATTTAAATCTTCTCTGTTACATTCTCAAGTCCCATCGGAATCCCCATGAACTTTTGTTTACAGCATTCTAAGGATTCTCCAGAAGGCTGTCCCTTCAACCGATCCCACATTAGTGGCAGAAACTAATCCCAAACACTTCATTCCAGGGCATGAGTCACAGCAATGAGCCCAACTTCTCTTATCCAGTTTTCTGCGTTAGTTACTTTTGATTGCTGTGACCAAAATGCCTAAGAGAAATGTTATTCTGCTGGGTTCAGTCCTTGATTGTAATAGCCTGTGTACCTGGTTCTTCACCTCCTGGTAGATGGGAAACAGAGAGTGAAGAATGGACCAAGGGGCCATATAACCTTCAAAGACTTACCCATGGTGACCTACTTCCACCAACAAGCCCCATCTCCTAAATTTTCCAGAATATCTCAAAATAGTACCACTACCAGCTGGGGACCCCGTGCTCAACACATGAGCCTGTGGAGGAGATTTCATATTCAAACCATCACACATTTCCACATAATTTTATTTGAAATAAAGGCATTAACATAGAAACCTTTTAAGGCAACTGATTCAGTTTTTTGAGATACAATATTGTTACCAGGTCAGTGCATGAATCCTGAAGTCTACAAACATGTATCTTTTTTTCTTATCTGATAAAGCCTGTTTGGGACACAAACTTTGCTGAAATTCTTTGTGTGTGTGTGTGTGTGTGTGTGTGTGTGTGTGTGTGTGTGTGTGT
>CABHPP010143522.1:59659-77646 GCA_902168425.1 Peromyscus attwateri
TGTGTGTGTGTGTGTGTGTGTGTGTGTGTGTGTGTGTGTGTGTGTGTGTTGCTGAAATTCTTGAAAATGTAGTTTAGTATTGTTAAAGGACAAAATTACCATTTGGTTTAAAGATCTTTAATTTGGCTTCATTTCCAATTCTATAATCAGGAGAAACTCCATTCCCCAAGAAAGACTATGTGCTCTGGTGGGCTGAGCAGAAAAAGAACAAAACTTAAAGGTTATTTATATAAACAGAGAAAGGCTTTTAAAAAATAGAGACAAAAGTCAAAAGATGAATGGTAATTTCTAAGTCATTACCTTTTAAGGAAGGGCATGGAGAAGGAACAACAGGAACCTAGCTGACTGAACACCAGGTTACTTCAGGTTCCTTTGCCTTCTACAGAGTAAAGCTTTGAGAACTTTGTTATCATGCCAGTTGAAACCGGTCTGTTTGGAAACTGTTCTCTCTAGACCACATTTCTTAAAAATGCAAATAACAAATTAGTTCTGGTTTGGTGCATGGAGCTCAGGAATGATGACTTTATTTCAGTGTTCAGTCTGGTCTATCGAGGCCTACTTAAGCAGCTTAGCTCAGAATGATGTCCTGTTGTAATACTGATTTGATGATACCCACATTAACTAAACTTCAGCAATAAAAGACAAATCGATGACAGTAACAGCTATGAATGTTACTAATTCTCACTTACTCAAGATTGGAAATATACATAGTTTATGAGATAAAATAGCATCGTTATCTCAAGCTATAATATTTTCATTTTAATACTCACTGAAGAGAAGTTAAAATAAATTAATAGTTTCAACATTTAGTGCCATTTCTTTAAATGCATGATGATTCCTTAGATTTCCCTGATCCTTATATAATTAAAACTATATAGTTCTCTAGGTTCCTGTCTTCTGGAAGATACTACGTGTTGCCTTAAGTGCTATGATCACAGTCTGAGGTGTCTTTCATAGACAGACCCTTTAAGATATGGTAATGAAAATCATCCAAAGATGGACCCATAAGCTTTGCCCCAGAGAATATCTGGTGATTATGTTCTATTATGAGAATCTCTGGGTGTAATTAAGGTTACTGTTATGGTTTACAAAGATATTGACCCTCCAATTAGTATGTGTGTGACCTTAGAAACAGCATCTCAGACTGGGCATATAATCTTAGAACGTGGGAGGCTAACTCAGGTCCCCAAGTTCAAAGCCAGTCTTAGCTACACAGCAAGTTCAAGGTCAGTGTGACAATCATAGCAAGAGCCTGCCTCATGATGCTGTCTCCACTGTTATTAAATTTAGTGCTCCAAGTCTTCACTAGAGCAAAAGACAAGAAAAGGATATTAAAAGGATACTATGCTGTTTCATTTTCACTGCCGACTTGATTGAGCTTAAAGTCACCATGGAAACCACATGGGGTATGTCTAGAATAGTATGCCCAGAAAGGTTTAACTAAGCAGAGAAGATCTCAAAATTTGGGAAGGGCAGTGGGTTTGGATGCTAGACTGAATCTCTGTTTCCTGACTGTGGATGCAATGTAACTGGGCACATCGCATTCCCGCAGCCGAGCCTTCTCCATCATGATAGACTGTATCCTCAAAGTACAAGCCAAATAAACTCCCCCTGCCACAAGCTGCTTTAGTCAGGTATTTGGTGACAGCAACAATAACAACAGAGGCAGCTAATATAGAATATAAACTGAAAGGAAAATGTCTAATTACCCCCTATTTGAAGATGACTTGCTCCTCTACTTAAAAGACCCTTAAATACTCCACCAGAAAAGCTTTAGACAGCTGTGCTTCAAGCAGGGGGTTACTATCTAAGATGTATAAAAGAACTGCAAAGATGTAATGACCAAAACAACCACCCCAAATCATCCAGTCAAAAGATACACTAATGAACTGAATAGACAGTTTACAGAGAAACACAAACGGCTAATAAACACTTGAAAAGGTGGTCAACCACAGCCATCAGGAAAATGCAAATCAGAACTGCTCTGAGAGCCCATGTCACCTGTCAGGTGCTCTGGGTTGGAAATTCTGTTAAATGAAATCAACCAAACTCAGAAAGAAATACCCCCATGACATGGCGCAGCAGTGAAGAGCACTTGCTGCTCTTGCAGATGACCTGGGTTCTGTTCTCAGCACCCACATGGTGGCTCACAACTGTTGCGGAGTCTTCATGGAATAAGCACTCTGACACAGTGAGAGTGGAAGTGATGTCACCCGTGGACCTCCTAAGCCAGGCAGCTCCTGAAGTCCCCGGTCTTGGGTCCAGTTTGTATTCTCGTTTTATTCTCTAAAATTACCAGATGGAGTGGGCAAGCAAGCAATTTCACAGCTTAGGTGTAAGTCAGCAGGTTGTTAAGGGCAAGGCCCATTGTTTCAGCTACTTCTTCAGGCCATTCTGTTTCAGGTAGCAAGAGAAGTCACGCTTGGCAAATAGGCAGTACAATCAGCGATTTAAGTAAATATATTATCCAAATATACAATAAATCAGTATCTAATACTTGTTTTTCTACCTTATTCTACTTCTCAACCATCCTTCATTCTAGTTCCAGGGAATCAACGACCTCTCCTGATCTCCATAGGCACGAGGCAAGCATGTGTGCACAGACACACAAGCAAATGAAACACCCATACACACAAAATAAAAACTAAAAGAAAAAATGATTTAAAAGGCTGGATGTGGTGGCACACATCTTAAATACCAGGACTTGGGAGTCAGGGGCAGGCAGATCTCTGTGGGTTTAAGGTCAGCCTGGTCTGTATAGTGAGCTCCAGGCTAGCCAGGGCTACGTAGTGAAACCTATCTCAAAAACAAACAAAAAGAACTATCAAGTTTTCTACCACATGCAAAACCTTCTTTTAAAATTGCATGTGTCTGTGGGTGTGTGTCCATGTATATGTGCATTCACATTTGTGTGTCTGCAGGTCACAGAACTGGAAATAAGAGTCACATAAGATCTTAAGAAAATGGGATAGGGTAACTGAATGCATAACATTGAAAAGTGGAAGGGGCACTAACCGAAGGAAGACTGGAAACCAGCCGGAAGTGGGAAGATGAACAAGAAACAATACAATGTGACAATGCCATGATGAACCACGTTACTCCATATGCTGACCAGACGTCAGGGTAACAAAGCTGCCTAACATAATTATAATAAACTCAATTTATACCAGACAGTGGAGGCACACACCTTTAATCCTAGCTCTTGGGAGGCAGAAGCAGGTGGCTCTCCAAGAGTTCGAGGTTAGCCTGGTCTACAAAGAGAGTTCCAGGACAGCCAGAGTTACACAGAGAAACTCTGTCTCGAGAAACTTTAAAGGGGGGGGGGGAGCTCAATTTACCACTGCTGTGGTGAAACACCACGATAAAAGCAAGTTGGGGAGGAAAGGGTTTATTTGACTTACTCTTCCACATTATACAACATCCCAGAAGGAAGTCAGGACAGGAGCTCACACGGGGCAGGAACCAGAAAGCAGGAGCTGATGCAGGGGCCACGGAAGAGTGCTGCTTACTGGCTTGCTCATCATGGCCTGCTCAGCCTGCTTTCTTATAGAACCCAGGACCACCACCCACAGTGGGCTGAGTCCTCCCCCATCAATCACTGATTAAGATCCTATATCTGGATTTTGTGGAAGCATTTTTTTCAGTTGAGGGTCCTTCCTTTTAGATAACTCTTGCTTGTATCAAGTTGACATAGAACTAACCAGCACACCTGCCAAAGCCATGGGGACTCCGTAGCACAATTGCAAAGAAGCTAAATCCTGGAAATGGATTCTTTCCCAAAGCCTCCAGATAAAAGAGCCCAACCCAGATGATACCTTGATTTTGAACTTAGATTCCATGAGAAGTATAGCCAGTCTGGATTGCTAACCTCTAGAACTGTAAGACAACACACATATAGATAAGTGCCCTCAGAACCCATGGGTTCTATATCTTTACACTCGAGCAAATGTGGATCAAAACATAAGAAAAAAACTGCACCTGTATACTGAGCATGCTTCAATTATAGTTTTGGTCTTTTTTCCCTGAGCAGCTCAGAATAACAAGCAATTACATAGTCTTGACATTCAGTGCTCAGCGTTCTAAGCAATCAAGAGATCATTTGCAGTACACAGCGGGATGTGTGTAGGTTATGCACAAATACTTCCCCAACTTTTCAGACTTTGTTATTGGTGGGCGTCAAAGCAGATCTCTCACAGGTCCAGAGAAATGATGGTAATTTAGGCCATTATTTGAGGTAATTTGTTATGTGGCCATAGAAAAACAATCCAGTATTCCACACTTGCAAGCTGATGTGTCTTCGCCAGCCACTTTTCTTAAGTGTTTCCTATAAAACAACGGCATTGTATTGCTCTGTTGTTGCTCCAAAGCAATAAAGATAAATTCACAGCGGGAAATTACGTGACATCTGTGGACCAAGAGCCATATAACAAACAGAGAAAAGCATTACGAGCGGAACAGACAAAAGAGGAACTCAAATATAATGAGTAGCGTTACAAAGACAAGAAGATTGCTGGGAGCAGGGTGTGGGGGCAAGAGGCAATGATGAACTATTCAGCAATATTGAAGAGCAGATAAATGTGGGAATTCAAACCTAGTTATGGGCATGGTCCTACTGTAGGGCCTGGGCAGATGTTCTGTCAATCCGGTTCGAATGGGTTTCCAGAAGCATGGAATCACTGTCAGATGCTTTGAAAGGCTGAAAAAGAGAGCCAAGAAATGCCTTCGGAGGGATATAATCTGAGTTTCCTCTAAGCTTGCCTTTCAAGTATAAGAATTCTTTTTTTTTTAAAGATTTATTTATGTATCATGTATACAGTGTTCTGTTTGCATGTATCCCTGTAGGCCAGAGGAGGGCACCAGATCTCATTACAGATGGTTGTGAGCCACCATGTGGTTGCTGGGAATTGAACTCAGGACCTCTGGAAGAACAGCCAATGCTCTTAACCTCTGAGCCATCTCTCCAGCCCCAAGAATAAGAATTCTGAAGCTGAGATTTCTCAGCGCTGGCTGTGCAAGCATGAGGACCTGAGTTCAGATCCCCAAAGCCCATGTAAAATCCAGCAATGGGTAGCTTGTACCTAGAACCCCAGTGGTGGGGGTGGAGACTCCGATCCCAGGAGCTCACTGGCTAGTCCATCCGGCTGAACCAGCATACTTCAGATTCAGCGAATGGTTCTGTCTTCTAAAAAATAATAAGGTAGAGAGAGAGAAGAGGATTCCCAATGTTGACCTCTAGCTTCAACATGGACAAGCACCCATGTACACATGTATAGATGACACATACGTGTGCACGCGCGTGCACAAACACACACACACACACACACACACAAACAGAATAAGAATTCTCAGACTGTAGTAGCACATGTGTACAAGCATAGTATATAGGAGATTGGAGCAGGTAAGTTGTGAGTTTAAGGTCAGCCTGGACTACACAGTAAGTTCAAGGCCAGCCTGGGCTACACAGAAGAACCTGTTTCATAAACAAAAATAACAGTAGTAAGAAAAGAAATTCTTTAGGGAGTAAGATTATACTAACTCACTTTCCCTTCCTGATTATGCCACTGTATCACGTAAGCCTGTGAAGTATGTGTGGAAAGCGACGGGCAAACATTTGTCTTGCTTTTTAACACAGCACCCAATGTAGACTTCAATCCCTGGGTGGATTTACAGCTGCCATTCCTCAGAAAGGTTCTCTCTGAGCTGGTGAAGTCAGATGAGGTCGAGAAAGCAATCAACCAGGATAACCAGCTGACGTAAGCGGGGCCTCTCTTCCTCTCTCCACAGTGCTCATCCCAGCCCAAGTCTGAAGGTCCCAGGAAGGATCCAGCATCTCTACAGCTGGTCCAGCTCTCCTTATCTACTTCTTTAGCTAAAGGGGAGAGATGCCAGGTCCTGTGACAGGGTGTTCCTAGTGATCTATCTAGTGTCACAAGCAGACCAAAGTAAAAAGCCAACCGGGTGAGGGGACTAAGGCACCAAGTCCAAACCTAGGAAGCCCTTCAGGACAATAAACTGTTTGAAGGGCTTCAGGATGTGACTCAGTACTGACACCATTGGCATTTCTCTCTCTCTCTCCCTCCCTCCCTCCCTTTCTCTCTCTCTCTCTCTCTCTCTCTCTCTCTCTCTCTCCCTCCCTTCCTTCCTTCCTTCCTTCCTTCCTTCCTTCCTTCCTTCCTTCCTTCCTTTCTTCCTTCCTTCAAGTAACATTGAGTTCGCTGCTTCTCCTTCTAGGGACTCCTCCCTAACTGGCTTGATCCCTTGGCTTGCAGCTTTCAAAATGTCCACCTCCCACCTCAATTCTGCTGATCTATAAATAGAAGTTTCCAATCTCCCCTCACCGCTAATCATATCATCTTAATTGCTTATGTGCTTGGACATTGTTCTTTGAAGTCACAATTTTAAAAGTTGCTAAACATTTACTATGAAGTAATCAAGGTTTGACTAGGTAAAGATAAATAGTAGAGATAATGTTTAAATTGGAGGAGGAACTTTATGGGATATTCCAGGCACTAATAACAAGAATCTGGACTTTGACATTAGAGAAAATTAGATTTTTATCTTGTCTAAACTACCACTGTTTGGGCACCTTCTGGTACTTAGAGCTGAATCTAATTATAGATAAAATGCTGGTTTCTGTGGACTATAAAATAATAATGGTCAACATTAAATGATTATTTCTTTGCAGTGAGTGTTCCAGAACGGTTGCTTCATTTCCAGTGCACTTCAAACAGACAGATAATCCCTTCAAATAGGATCCCTTCCACCACCGCCAGTTTCTAGACCGGTTTACTTTCATGTTATGTTAAGAATTTGGAAAATCCAAACACCTATAAATATGGCATGATATAGTTTGAGTTGATTAAAAGAATACAGTTGCTTTGATAGTTCAGGCTCATCACCATTTTCAACAGGCCTTCGTCCCACTAAAGTAAAGAGTTAAAATCCTTCCGAAAGTCAGAGCCCCTTTCCACTTTGCACCAGTTAAGCTTCCTATTGCTTGCATCTGTTCTAAACACCCGCACTCTCCCAGCTGTGCAACCCAGAGTAAGAACAAAACCAACGCTTCCCTTCCTTACATCTGTCCGCACCTACAAAGGCAATCCTCCCAAGGACTCTGCCTTCCTTGCATTGGCTACAGCCACTTCGTACTTCCCTATTCCAGGCTATTATTGTGGCTGAGGCCTTATCACCTTTTATCTGACAGCATTCCCCTGATCCTCTTCTGTGTGGACTCTGATATGTGCTCTAGTTCCACCTTACTGGGTATCTTATTCTCCCAACTCATGACATACTCTTAACTGTGCCCACAGCGTTTGGATGTTGCCTTAGATCACTGTTTCTCTCTCCTCCTATCCTTCTAGTCGACTCCATATTCTCCTGTCTAACTTAGCTGCTCATCATCTGTGCCACAAATCACCACCTAAACCTCTGTAAAACGTCCCTCTATCTGATTCTCCGGAAACTCGTTGATTGAGTTATCTCATTGCCATTAAATGAAAAGCTCCTTAGGGATAAAACTTCCTCCTCAGCCCTTTTGAATTCCCTTGAGCATAACAGTGTCTGTAATGGAGTAAATGCTGAATCCAAAGGGAGGAAATGGCATGGAAAGAATTACAGAATCCAGAAACTTTAAAGTTCAGTTTTCTGAGTGGCAGTCTTTGCAAGTTTTTACAAAGTACTTCCATTGAAAAGACAGACTTCAAGCCGAATGCACAGTCCCACCTCACCCTTGCTATTTGGAGACCTGGTGGAGAACAAACTTCTGTGCTCCATTCTCTGGAGAGGAGATGAAGCGCCTTCTTAGCCTCTTGGGTACATTTAAAACAAGAAAATGCTTCGGTAGAACAGATATGACCCAAGACGGTTCCTTCCCAATACTTCCAACATGATGGCAGTCATCAACAAACTGAGTGAATCTCTCAGACTGCTCTCAGGTTAGCCCGTTAAACAACCGGCATTCACCACCCCGACCAGCCTACAACAGATGGATATGTGAGAAAAAGACAGCTGTAACTACTGAAGGGAGTTAGGTCTGGGTTGGCAAATGAGTCCTTCTAGCCTGAAAGAACACGTGCAGTCGGAGCAGGAGCATAGCGAGAGCCCTTTCTGGTCTCGGAATCCCTCCCTGCTTCCCTGAGGAGGGATTTCCCCACTCTAGATACCTGACATCAGTGGTCCAGTCATGTTTTCAACCAGGCACCAGATCAAAGCTGGTTTAAATCTAATCTTTCTACTGTTTTACAACCCAACAGTGCAAGACTATGAGTCAGTCCCTCCCTAATGGAAGAAAAGAAGGAGACTGGGCTCAGAAGCTGCTGGCCATCATATTGAAGGACAGATCCACAACTGAGAGGAATTCTAATGAGAAATAAGGAAGAAATCTTAAAGCTTACAAGTGGTGAAGATCTAACCACACACATCATGTCACCCTTCTCACAGGTGAAAATAATGATTTTCCAGTAATTTCTGAGTTTACTTTAAACCAGTCCAAGTGTTGCTCTATCAACTGTAAACCAGATTTGTAATTCAAAATTATAAAATCTAAGACTATGGAAGTCAGAGAACCCACCAATACTTAACCAAGAATTTGTGACTATGTGTCTGTGATGAGTAGCATTATAAACCACTAGTAAGCAACATAGTCTTCTTTTGTCCTCATAAACCAATAAAGCACAAACGATATGTTAATATTTTATAACAATTCTCACTAAACTCTTTTGTCTCCTCTTGGCAGCTCTGAGATGAAGTAGGGGAAGTTCTGTGAGTGACACAAATTCAATAATTGTCCTACCACTAATTAGTTGTGCAATCATTTATCCCACAAAGTCTTCAACCATGCCTGTTTCTAAAGCAAGCAAATAACCAAAAGACATGATTGTGTAATTCATAATAGCATGTAAATGGTTAATAAGCCATTGAAATTGTCTCAACCACATTCATCATTAAAGACATGCTAATTAAAGTGAGGTATAATTTCTACCTATTGCATCACCAATGACTTTTAATGCCAAGAACACATGACATAAAAAACTCTCATACCTTGACCATACTCGATTTCTGGAGGCAACATGAAGCATGTAGCAACATTTCATTGTGCTTCTTTCAGTCCAGAAATCCTACCATGAAAAACCAATAAAGCAGATGTCCAAAGATCTGTGTGCAGTTCTTCACAGCACATCTGTGGCAGTCAGAGGACACCACTGTGGAGTCACCTCACTTCTTCCACCCTACACATGCCATCGCCCTTGGTGGACTCCTGTCATCTCCAATGTTCTGGAGTCTCCACCGCCACTGAGGCTGAATTTTCACTGAACTCTGAACTTGCCACATAGTACCAAGCATCAGCTTGGTTATTGTGAATAGTACAGTGAATGGGTATACAGGTCTCTGTGGTATGCCGATATGTTCTTCAGACGTACAGCCAGGAGTGATACAGCTGAATCATATGGGAATCTATAAAAGGCACTCAAAAAATGAACCACACACACACACACACACACACATTATCCAATAAGTAAAAGGGAAAATAAAACGAAGAAACAATTCTCAAAAGAAGAAACACAGATGGCCAATAAATACATAAAGATACTCAGCATCCTTAGCCAGAGGAAACATGCAGATCAGAACTGCTCAGACACTGCGTCTCATCCCAATCAGAATTGCTGTCATCAAGAAAATAAGTCACAGTAAATGCTGGTGATGTTGTGGGGGGAATGAACATTGAATATTAACTATGCATCCACTATGGAAATCAGTATGGAGATGTCCAAAACGGTTAAGTAGAATTTGTTTTTTCCTGATTTTTTATCTTAGTACTAGTTTTTTTCCTGGCCTATAGTAGATACATATCAGTTAAATAAATGAAAAATTAGAGATGGTATTTACAAAGAACATCTATAGTGTAATAGTCAAGAATACAATTTTGGGGTTGGAGAGATGGCTCAGTAGTTAAGAGTCCCTATGCTCTTGTGGAAGACCTGAGTTTGGTTCTCAGCACCCACATCTAGAATATTATGATTGTCTATAAGGCCAGCTTCAAGTGACCTGACACTTCTTCTGGCCTCTGAGGGCATCTGTATATAGGTATGTGTATGTGTACACACACACACACAGTTGTGCACACACACATAGTTCCACACACACACATACACACAAAAATTATTCAAAGAATACAGTTTTTGAAAACAGTTCATGTGTACTTTAATTTAGCAGTAATATTAGGCATGTGTGTTAGTGAGGGTTTCTATTGCTGTGAAGAGACACCATGACCACAGCAACGTTTATAAAGGAAAACATTTAATGGGGTGGCTTTCAGTTTCAGAGTTTTAGTCTATTATCACAGTGGGACAGGGCGACATGCAGGCAGAATTGGTGCTGGAACTGAGAGTCCTACATCTTAGGCAGGCAACAGGAAGTCAACTGAGATACTGGGCAGTAACTTGAGCATAGGAGACCTCAAAGTCAGCCCCACAGTGACACACTTCCTCCAACAAGGCCACACCTACTTTAACAAGGCCACACCTCTTAATAGTGCCACTCCCCATTAACTTATGGGGCCAATTACATTCAAACTACCACAGCATGTAACCTTGGGTAAATTCCTTAACAGCCTGATCTTCAATTTTACCATCTTTCATATGGAACTAAAAATAGTACCTACCTACATTTATAGTTGTGGAGAAGATGAAATAAAATAATACATGTAAAGGATTTGGAATAACAGGTAGCATAGAGTGAGCTGCCAATGTGGTATAGAGATTATAACTGATGTACATAGCACAGGAAGCATTTGGTTTAGTGGTAGGTGTAACAGTTATTAACTTTAGTCTGTAATCATCTGGGAGTAGTTAGGGAATGTGTAGGTTACTGAACTGAAAGAGAAAGCATGTGATCTGCAGGGGAATTGATAGCTAAGCTGACTATCTCTAATTCAATGACAAATGAGCATAGGTTAATAACACTTGCCTTCAGCACCACTGATTAAGCCCATTATGATTGATGGAGAAGAGATATCAGAGAGGACAAAGGTCAAGGCTATAGCTCCAAGGTTGTTCTAAGTCAGGTTTGCGTCTACTCTCAGAGAGTTGCGTGTAATTATCCTCCTGTTGACAGGCCCCTCAGCTTTGGTTAATAACAGCTGCCCTCAACACCACTGGTTAAACCCACTATTTTACATAGGAACCATTCTAAGGCAGGTATCCAAATTCCTATTATCACCCCTATTTTAGAGTTCAGGAAATTAAAACTCAGAGATGTTAGGTGTCTTGTTTGCCTGAAGGTCAGAACTAAGTGAAATCAGGTCTCAAAACTAGGTGTTATATTCATACAGCAGCATATTACCTAATTCATAAAGAAGGGGCGTTAATATGTGCCAGCCATGGAGTAGATAAACTAGCCAGCAAGTTCATCTACTCCATGAACTTGCTGGCTAGTTCATCTACTCTATGAGTGAAAGCAGGCAAAAAGCAAAGTTTGCTCCTTTTATCTGGGATGCTGCTGCAGGGTCCCACCCACATTTAGGATGGATCTTCCCATTTCAAATAACAAGATCAAAAACAAAAACAAAACCCTTACAAGTATGCCAGGTGATTATCCCTTAGTTGATTACAGATCCAACCAAACTGACAACCAAGATTAATCATGTCAAGTCCACCCTTTATCAGTTCGACAGCCAATCACATCTCTTTATGCTATCCATACATAGTGAATCAATGAGAGTGGGCCAATGAGCCACTGGAAGAATGTGAATAGAAAGCACACAAAAAGGACCTCTAAACGACTTTTAAATAAAGAATCCTCAGTCCGCTTGATACTTAGAGACAGTGCGAATGAAATGATAATGAAATGCCATTTCCCCTATTGTACTGTATTACTGTTTTAAAACTTTAAAAATTACTTAGAGAAAAATAACAACAAACAAATAGAAGAAAGTGTAGGAATGTGAACCAACAAAACCGCTGTGAAGTACGTAAGTGTCAATTCTAAGTGCTTTGGGTACGGTTGGGGCACAGGCTGCTGTACGTTTGCTGCATAATTTGTGGGAAAATATTACTTTGTTAGTTGACAGTGACTGCAGTAAGTATAGAAAAACAGGTTTTTTTTGGTATGATCCAGTTCTCATGAAAATGCTTTTCGTTAGTGTCACAAAATCCAGTTTTACAATCTAATACAGTTTCAAAAACAAAAGCAAACTCGAGTTCTCACCAAGGTTTAGGAACCATAACAGAAATGTGATCCCGCTTAAGGAAGATGAAGCTTCTTACCCAGTAAATGGAGGAAAAGCCTTTGAAATCCCACGTAGCTGCATTTGAATCCTTTCTGAGAAGACAGGAGAGTCAGATACTGTAACAAACCCTTCGATCTCTCATTCTTCTATCTGTAAAATGGGGTAACAATAACCCTTTCCCAAAGTCTGGGGCCATGAAATCAGCACGCATCCATGGCAGAGATCTGTGCTCAATTCGGAATTCTCTTCTACTTTCTCCCCCTCTCTCCCGATGGTTACGAGAAGAAATAAGAGCATCCTTAGCAGGGCTGAAGGAATGGAATCCAGGACAGTTCCAGGGTGATGCTTGTGCGAGAGGTGGGACGGGACAAGCTGGGGTTTCAGGCAGGGAGAAGGGATCAGAGGCTGGACATGGTTACCGAGAGGAGGCAGGCAGGCCTGGATCAGCCACAGACAGCAAAGTCACATTAGCAACACTTGTTGGGATGCTCCGTGAACAGGAGGAGGCAGAGGAGAGGCAGACCGAGGCATCTCCACTTAGAACCAGAGCCCCCAGCCATGGACAACAGAGAATCAAGGTTTGGAACTTGGCTCGGGGCCAAGTAGGTCAGAGGGTCGTGAGTCACAGCCAGGGACCAGGGCGCATGGAGCTCAGACAATGGGCTGCAGAACTAGGCCAAATGCTCACACCTTCATTTCTCAGCTAGGGGAACTGCCGAGAGGCCAGGGAAACTCAAAGGCAGGCAGCTAAGTGCCGGGGGAGAAATGGGGGTGGGGGGTGCCCCTCCACCAAGCAACAGCTGTAAAAGGCCAGAAATCGTTTCATAGATAGAATCACAGCTGCTGAGGGTCAAGAAGGAGAAGAATGGTTAATTCCGCTCCTGGAGCCAAGGCCAAGCTGTGAGGAGAGACACTGTGACCTATGCACAAGATCTTCCCCTTCTAGCCTCCCTCCCCAGACTCATTACTTTGTCTCAGCCCTCAACCCCAGCAGGCACCTGCTGTGAACCCAAAGGCCTCTCCCCCCAGGGCAAAAGTAGGCTGAAGGCAGATCCCCATCTCTCCTTTTGTTCCTCCAGTTCCAATGCCCCAGTCTCATCCCCAGCTCTGTATCAGGAAAGCTGCTGCAGTCTCCCTTCCCTGTCTGACCCCATCCTCAACTGTTCACAAAGACCTTCTCCTCCAACCTTCCTTTCCCCAACTCATCCCAGTATCCCAGCCTCCAACCCAGCAGGCATTCCCTGTGAACACACCAGCTGAGTAGGCCAGGAAAGCAGGCAACACACAGCCATCACACTCACCAAAATTCCAGAGAGGAAACAGACACCAAGGAACAAGCACCCATCCAACAAAAACAAATCCAGAAAGCAGCACCTAGACCTATAATCCCCCAATCCCAGGTGCCTAGATGCCAGCACAAAAACACAGTCCATAGCAGCCAGGACAATATGTCTCCACTGGAGCCCAGCAACCCTACCATAACAGGCCCTGAATATTCCAGCACAGCTGAAGCACAAGGAAAAGACCTGAAACCCAGTTGTATAAAGAGGACAGAGGTCCTTAAAGAGGAAATGCATGAATCTCTTAAAGAAAGCCAAGGAAACACAGATAACAGAAGGAAACAAATAAAGCTGTTCAAGATCTGAAAACGGAAATAGAATGGTAAAGAAAACATAAACTGAGATGCCGTGGGATGTTCTGTATTTCAAATGTGTTGCTCTGATTGGTTAATAAATAAAACACTGATTGGCCAGTAGCCAGGCAGGAAGTATAGGCGGGACTAACAGAGAGGAGAACTGAGAGAACAGGAAGGCAGGGAGGGAGACACTGCCAGCCGCCGCCATGACAAGGAAGATGTAAGGTACAGGTAAAGCCACGGAACATGTGGCGACATATAGATTAACAGAAATGGGCTGAGTATAAGAGTAAGAGCTAGACAATGGTAGGCCTGAGCTAATGGCCAAGCAGTTTAAATAATGTAAGCGTCTGTATGTTTATTTTATAAGTGGGCTGTTGGACTGCTGGGGCTTGGGGGGACCTGGAGAGAAAACTCTCTAGCTACACTGAGAGAATTCTGGAAATGAAAATTTTAGGAATTCAAACAGGAACCACACAGGCAAGCTTCAACAACAGAGATGGAAGAGAGAATCTCAGTGCTGAAGGTATGAAAGAAGAAATGGATACCTTAGTCAAAGAAAATGTTAAATCTAAAAAAAAAAAAAAAACCCAACACAAATATCCAGGAAATATGGGACACTATGAAAAGATCAAGTCTAAAAATAATAGGCATAGAAGAAGGAGAAGAAACCCAGCTCAAAGGCCTGGAAAATATTTTCATCAAAATCATAGATGTTTTCCTAACCTAAGGAAGGAGTTGCCTACAAAGGTACAAAAAGCTTACAGAACACCAAATAGATTTGATAAGAAAAGAAAGTTCCCTTGGCATGTAATAACCAAAACACTAAATGTACAGAACGAAGAAAGAATATGAAAAGCTGAAGGGAAAAAGAGCAAGCAACATGTAAAGAAAGATAGACCTATTAGAAATACACCTGACTTTTCAGTGGAGACTCTAAAAGCCAGAAAGGCCTGGACAGATGTGCTACAGACTCTAAGAGACCACAGGTGCCAGCCCAGACTATTAAACTCAGCAAAATTTTCAATCAACATACATAAAAAAGTAAGATACTCCATGATAAAGCCAAATTTAATAAACATCTACCTACAAATCCAGCCCTACAGAAAGTACTAGAAGGAAAATTCCAACCTAAAGAAGTTAATTACAACCACGAAATACACCTCAAGGTGTATTACAAAAATAAGTAATCACGCCCAAGAGGAATAGAGAGCAAGAAATAATCAAACTCGGCTGAAATCAATAAAATACAAACAAAGAGAATAATACAAAGAATCAATGATTTTTGGCAGGCCTGGACAAGTCCCAGGCTTTGTCCTTGAGCTGCCCTGGAGGGTGGCTGGCCTCACACGTTTACACTGACGCATGCACATAGCTCTAAGTTGGTGAGGGGTCCCAGACAGTAAACGACTGACTGAACCTTGAGCAGTCAGAGTACGTGCAGAAAGGGAGCTACTGCAAAGACTATCTCTTAGCCTTCCCAGAAACTGCTTGTAGAAACTGAGCAGCCTGTTATGGCATCTGCTTGGTCCTTTCAAAACAAAGAGTTGGTTGTTTAAGAAAATCAACAAGATAGAAAAACCCTTACCCAAACTAACTAAAAGGAAGAAAGAGAATGTCCAAATTAACAAAATCAGAAAGGAAAAGGGCAATGTAACAACAGATACTGAGGAAACCCAGAGAATCAAAAAGACACAATTTAAAAACCTGTACTCTACCAAATTAGACTAAAACAAATGAATAATTTTCTCGATAGATAATACTTACCAAAGTTAAATCAAGATGAGATAAACAAGATAATGAGACCTATAACCCACCCCCCAGTGAAAGAGAAACAATCATTAAAATTCTATAATCCTCAAATTATTCCACAAAATAGAACAAAAGGAGCATTGTCTAATTCATTTTATGAGGCCACAGTTACTCTAGTACCAAAACACATGAAGGCCCAAAAAAGAAAGAGAACTGCAGACCAATTTTCCTTATGAATATAGATGCAAAAATACTCAATAACATACTTGCAAACCAAGTGCATCAAGATCATGATGGGGAAACCTGCAGGGATGACCAAACGAAACTAGTGGGAACTCATGAAAGTTGGATCATGGCTGTGGAGCCTACATGGGACTGGACTAGGCCCTCTGCATGGCAAGACAGTTGTGTAGCTTGATCTGCTTGGGAGGTCCCCTGGTGGTAGGATCAGAATCCATCCCTGGTGCATGAGGGCTTTTTGGAGCCTACTACATATGATGGGACACCTCCTGCAGCCTTGAGGCAGGGGGAAGAGCTTGGACTTGCCTCTACTGGATATGCCTCCCCATAGGAGGCCTTGCCTTCTTGTGGGGGGGAGTGGGTGGTGGGTTGGGAGGGGGAGGCTGGGGGGGTGGGAGGAGGCAAGAGGGGGATCTTTAATTGGTGTGTAAAATGAATGAAAAAATTTTCTTTCTTTCTTTCTTTCTTTCTTTCTTTCTTTCTTTCTTTCTTTCTTTCTTTCTTTCTTTTTGGAGCTGAGGATCGAACCCAGGGCCTTGCACTTGCTAGGCAAGTGCTCTACCACTGAGCTAAATCCCCAACCCTAAATTTTCTTAATAAAAAAATAATTTAGAACCAGAAAAAAAAATCCAAGAACACATCAAAAAGATCATCCACCATGAGCCAAGTAGGCTTCACCCCAGAGACTCAGGGATGTGTCAATAAATGAAAAATCAATAAATGTAATCCACCATATAACCAAACTGAAAGAAAAAAAACCACATGATCATCTTATTAGATGCAGAAAAGGCCTTTAACAAAATCCAACACCCCTTCATAATCAAAGTCCTGGAGAGATTAGGGATACAAGGAACATTATCTAAACATCATAAAGGCAATATACAGCAAGCTCATAGCCAACATCAACTTAAATGGAGAGAAACTCAAAGCAATTCCACTAAAATTGGAAACAAGACAAGGTGGTCTACATTCTCCACCAAGTACTCAACATAGTACTTGAAATCTTAGCTAGAGCAATAAGATGCCCCAGCCAGTGGGGTCTTCAACGGGGACCTGAAGGGAGGGCTGTCGAATGAGAGGGACAAGAGACACAAAGAATGAGAGCAAGACAGGATATCTGATCAAGCTCCAAAATTTTATTTTCCTCTTAAGGCATATATATATATAGGAGTGGGGGGCAAGCAGGGAGAGGACTTTAATCATAGGTTGTTCAGCCAGCAGGGAATGTTGCTATGGGGATTATCTATCTATTCTTGCCTAACTACCTAACTGCAGCTTGGTCACCTGATTTCTGAGAAGAGGTTCTGGTATTTATGAAATGAGGTTCTGGTGCTATGGAGACTTAAGCAAGGCCTAGATCTAGGAAAAGAGGAGAGAAGCCCAAATATGGCAGCATGTGTGTCAACGATCACTTAGGCTTATGGCTCCCGTCAATAAGACAACTGAGGGGGATCTAGGGGATACAAATTGAAAAGCAAGAAGTCAAAGTATATTTACAGATGATATGGTAGTATACATAAGTGACCCTAAAAATTCCACTGGGAAACTCCTACAGCTGATAAACACTTTCAGCAAAGTAGCTGGATACAAAATTAACTCACAAAAATCAGCAGCCTTCCTATATACAAATGACAGATGGACTGAAAAACAAATCAGGGAAACAACACCTTTCACAATCGCCTCAATTAATATACAATATCTTGGGGTAACTCTAACCAAGCAAGTGAAAGACTTGTATGAAAAAAAACCTTCAAGTCCATGAAGAAAGAAAATGAAGAAGATATCAAAAGATGGAAAGATCTCCTATGCTTACGGATTAGTAGTAAAAATGGCCATCTTACTAAAAGCAATATACAGATTAAAGGCAATCCCCATCCAAATTCCAACCTAAATCTTCACAGACCTTGAAAGGACAATTCTCAACTTCATATGGGAAAAAAAAACCAGTATAGCTAAAACAATCCTGAACAACAGCAACAACAACAACAACAACAAAAAAAAAAACTGCTGAAGGTCTCACCATTCCTGACTTGAATTTGTACTACAGAGCTCTAGTAATAAAAACAGCATGGTACTGGCACAAAAACAAACACATTGATCAATGGAATTGAATTGAAGACCCAGATATAAATC
>CABHPP010143523.1:0-31505 GCA_902168425.1 Peromyscus attwateri
TGTGTGTGTGTGTGTGTGTGTGTGTGTGTGTGTGCATGTGTATGTTCTGGAATAAGACTCAGCCACCTAGGCTTTATTAAACCTCCCAGAAGTTTGGCCAAACCCCTGGCCAGGGGTGTAAGCTTAGTCTAGTTTCATTTCAAAGTGACTTAGTGGGAAAGGGTTTATTTTATCCATTGTTGAGGGAAGTCAGTGCAGGAACAGAAGCAGAAGCCATGGATGGAGGAAAGCATGCTGCCTGGGTCACTCTCAGTCTCGAACTCAGCCATTTTTCTTGTACAGCCCAGGCCCACCTGTTCAGGCACCATGGGCTGGGTCTTCCTATATTACTTAACAGTCAAGACAATCCCTCACAGACATGCCCACAGGCCAATCTGATCTGGACAATGTCTTCATTAAGACTCCCTTCTCAGGGGACTCTAGGCTGAGTCAAGTTGACAGTTAAAGCCAACTATGACAATACTTCTGCTGAAAATAGCCAAGCTGCCCCTAGAAGTGGGAAACCCATCACATAGCTTTACCTTCTTACCCACCCACCTCCTCTTCTGGTATCTTTCCTCCTTTATTCCTAGATGAAATACATGAACCCTCCATGACCTGGCTCCATCAGACTATCCCCTGCCTCACATTTGGATCCAGTAGCATTAACTTCTTACACCCACAGCCTCTCCCCCTAATGGCACAGGCTGTCTCCTCTGTCTGGAAAGCTTGCCTTTAGTTGGTTTCTAGCTATTTTGGGATTTGGTATCCTGACTCCCTGCAGGTCAGAGATCTCTGGGAGTAATGCTACTTTTGTTCAATTACTCTCTACTTCCTTGGCACCCAGCTTGGCACCAGACCTGCCCACCACCCCCCAGAAGCTCAGCAGTATGGAGGACAGTGTTCAGATCCTACTCTAGGAGACAGAAGAGACAACAGTCACTGAACCCCTTTAGGGTCTCAGGGTCACATAGCAGGGGTGTTCTCAGCAGAGTAGTGATTTAAGATTAACCCATGCAAAATGAACTTATCAGCTAACGGAAAGCTGAATTATGTATGACATGGTATGAATGAGAATTCCTGGAAAGAAGATGTGTTTGCAAAGACTGATTGGCTAATCAAGACTGTAGTGATATAGATAGGTTGGATGTTATAGGTCCAGAGGTGAATCACCCTACCTTGGGCTAACCTTTGCCTCCTGAATAACCAGTACTTGTCCACCTACCTCTATGTCATAACTAATATCCTGTAATTAATAGATTAAAAAAACTCAAAAACTTTTGGAATCTATTAGCTTAGCAGATCACTAGCTTTCACCAACCCAAAAGCTAAGAATGTCATCAAATAGCATCTTAGGCCTATAGAAAAGCTTCCCCCATCTCGCTGTACCTGCCTCTATGATGTACCCACCAAAGTACTTTAAACTTGCCTTGATTTATGACTTGCTTTGTTCTGCAAAACTATAAAACTTCATGAAACTGTCCCCAAGTTGGACCATAGAATTTAGAGTAACCTAAAGCCGTGGTCCTGGGCCATGATCACTCAAAATGGCTCCAGAATGAACTCTCTCTTCTTCCCTTCCAGATGACAGCTGTGCTTACCGCATTGACGGTGTTGTGCGTGAAAGCATCTCCTGGAGGGTTTGTAGTCTTCACCAAAGTACACAGGATTTTTATACAGATGTTCAGGATCATGCATCTCCTATCCATCAAGCCTTGCTGGCTACAGTGGGGAGAGACAGTACCCCTCAAGGCAGTGTATGAGAGGAAGAGGCACAGAGAGGGACAGGAGCTGGGAAAGATGGGACATTGTTAAGGTGCTGGAGGCCACATTCCCTGCCTTCTTCCTCCCCTTCCTCTTATTTTTCTTGTTTTTTTTTATATGTATGGTGTGTGTGTGTGTGTGTGTGTGTGTGTGTGTGTGTGTGTGTGTGTCTCATGATACACGTGTGCCTATCTGTAGGACAACCATAAGGAGTTGGTGGTCCTTGCCTTCCACATTAATGAGGCAGGGTCCTGCTTCTCTTTCAGTCTATTCTAGGCTAGCAGGACCCAAGGCTTCTGGGTGATTCTCTTGTCTCCACCTCCCATTTCACTTTAGTAGTGCTAGGATTACAGATACTTTTTATGAGGGCTCCAGGGATCTGAACTCAGCTTCTCAGGCTAGCACAGCAAATGCTTTTACCTACTGAGCCACCCTCCCTACCCTCAACCCCTGGGCCTCCTCCATCCCTCTTCTGTAATAACTCAGGGGCAGGGCTCAGTATCTCCAACCCCTGGGCCTCCTCCATTCCTCTTCTGTAATAACTTAGGGGCAGGGCTCAGTCTGTCAGGGACTAGCCTTCTTCCTGACACTCCATGGCTGCTGGGTTCAGTCTGTTAGTCAAGCTTCTAACACAACATTAATAAGACTTCATAGATCTCACAAGGCCAGCTGGACCCATCACCAGGACCACAATGAGACAGCCTCAGATCTCAACATCGTCTAACCTCTGAATGGTGGTGTGTGTGGAGGTCGAATCACACTGTTGGCCTCTTGGTTGTTCAATGAAGGACAAACCAATAGGATGGGACCATTGTGGTAGAAAGTTCTGGAAGGATATTCAAGTATGACTCTTTCCCAGGCCACTCAGTCTACAATTGCAGAGTCAGGCTTCATTCACTGCACAGGCCATCTATTTCTAGCTTCTGCACTCTGACACTTCCCAACCTCCCTCTGGCTCATGCTGCCCTGACCCTGGATGGTCGAGGGAGCAGGCAAGGATTTCTTCTGTCACGTCCTTTCTTGTGACTGTGACTATCACAGAGCACTTCAGAGGTGTGGGTAAATGAGTGAATAAAAGTGGATAAATGAGTAGTTTAGTCCAGGAGAGATGAAGGGGAAGAGGGGCTGGAAACTATAACTTTAGGAATTCTAGATTCTTCGGTAGGCCTGACCACCCCTCCCTCTCTTTCTTTCTATTTTCCAGATGCACTCTGCTTACTTTTCTCCTCTCAACATTCTAACTAAAGGGCACCAGGCTCACTGACCTCTGGCTCAGTTGGTGACAGATGGGTGGGCGAGCAGAGGCAGCTGGCAGCTACAGAGTTTGTCTTGTAAGGATGAAGCAGAGGAAGTCAGCTGAGCAGACTAAAGCCAACCGATGTGCTCACAGGCCCAGAGGTCAGCTGCAGCTCCACAGAGGTTCTGTTTTCATAGTGAGACCTGTAAACACTAGCCCCAGAGCTTAATGGGATTGAAATGCAAGGCTTCACAAAGAGAGTGTCATATGGATTGATGGCACCAGGTAAAGTCCTGCTTAGCCTCCGTGCCACATGCAAAGCTCTCCTCCATACAATGCAGGCCCTTGCCAATGCAGCAAGGTGGACTCTTGAGGACCCTCAGCATGTCAGAACAATCCTCCAGTTTGACCTCTTCAGGGAGGAGATGAAACAGAGTGCCCGGAGGGCAAGTTCAACTACACACAGCAACTGAAAGAATTAAGTTGGTGCCTTCTCTGGAAGGTATTTGTGGACTTACCTCCAAACAGCCAAGAAAAAGAGGGTGCCTCTGAGAATCAAGGGGCAATTGTAGACTCTTTTGACAGGCAAGTGACAAGTAAAGCAGAAACTGAAGGGCACACAACAGTCCCCTCTGTCTCTCCCTTCTCCAGACTCGTAGGCAAGATTAAAGGCCAAAGGTCGGGTGATGGGTACAGTGTAGAAACAAAGATCTCAGCATCTCTACCGGCACTGGTTAGATTCTAGTACAGGCAAGCTCACCTGAAAACGTGCTCTGCTCTCCAGGTTCAAGTGGAAATAATACAGGGCAGGGAGAAGGTGGCTCCCAGTAAAGTGCTCAATGCACATACATGAGGACCTGACTTCGGATTCCCAGTACTCAAGTCAGATTGGGCATGGTACCACCTTCCTCCGCAGAACTGACTTCACTCCATCCCAGGTCATCTTGGTAGGTAGGTATACATGGCACATGGGTGTATGATTACATATGTGTAACTGTACTTACACACAGAGATGGGGGTCACTGTGTATGAACTCCTGTGTCTTGCTTGGCTTGTTTTATTGACACATTGTGGTCACAGTGAATGAACTGACACACTCTTCTAAAACATCCACATCACCTGCCCACTTGAAATTTGAAAGCACCAAGCCATCCATCAATAATAATAATAAAAAATCCCCAAAGCTTTAAAAAAAATTCAACATTCAGTTAAACACCTAAGTCAGCACTTGCTCACTCCGAGGAGCAATCCCTAGTCATGACTCAAAATTATATATTTGCCTTTAATTGCTGCATCATTATCCCTATGCACCTGAGATGGAAGTGTAAATTCAATATTAGCTATTCAAATACACATTTGTTTTCTAAGTGGCCTTCTCCAGCGAATGACTCTCCGGGATTAGAAAGAGCAATAACGGGTCCGGGGTGAGGAATGATAACCAGCTACCCTGACATCTTTGTAAATCAGGATGTGCACCCTGTGCAGGACTGGTGTGGGGTGTAATTATCCCAGACTGAGATAAACCCTAGTGAGAACTCCAGAGTTGGTCTTCTTGAATGTATTGTGGATCTGTGAGTTCTAGGGGAGGCAGTCATTAGGGGGCTGGGCTGCAGGGGGCGGGGGGGGGAGGGGCGACAGTGGACTGAATAAAAGCATTCCGGTGTGCTGGTAGAGGTTTCCTGTTCATTTCCTTTATTTCTGTTATGCCCAGTGGTGTTGGCCATTGCTGAACGGCAACCCTCCTCTCTGTGACTTATGAGAACTCGAAGAGAGCACCTGTCATTGCCAAATCAGATTTGAGCCACGGAGGGCTCATTTGAGTCATTTGTGACAAGGAGGGTTTCTCAAAACCTGCCATGTCAGGCTGGGTGCAGAGAGTTCCCAGACTGGCCTTCAACGTGAATACATAAATGAAGTAGATCTTCACACTCCCCGACATCTTTCTGGTTTAGTGGCCTCTTTAAATTTGAGGCTCCCAGTAAAAACATCCAACAGGCCGTCTCAGGTTCACTGTTACCTGGGACTGCACAGTATATGTTTTTATAGGGCTGTGTCTAGTACTAGCACTCGAAGCTAGAAGCATGAAAGGAGCCAGCAGCCCTATGGATGCATAAGTGACGAGGAGGATTGTGTGACAAGCCTAAAGATGAAGTGACCAATCTGTTCTCACTTCTTTCTAGAGGCTGACCATCTATCTGATTGTGGAAGTGACAGTGTCTATATGGCAGCATCCAGGATTCCCATTAGGTGTGGAAGGGGTCTGATGAATTTGCTGCCCAGAGGGAAGCAGGAGGTTCCGGAGCATGTGGACACTTCATGGAAGGAGAATGACCCCCTAAAATGGTTATTCCTTCCCTCGGTGACAAAGGTGCCTGTCATGGTATGGAACATGTTCTGCGCTAACTGGTCTTCATGCTTGCCAGCCCTCCCCAGTGTCTGAGTGTCGCACTCAGGACACAGAGAATGGCAGATTTGGCACATACCTGCCCAAGGCTCAAGTGGACCCTTGAGAAGAAGGCCTGTCTATCAACTTCTGAGGAGGTGCAGCTTGGGTGACAGATACCCCAGGCTCTGGAAAGCCAGGAGACCCTTCACTTGTTCCCATCTCCTCTTGAGCATTTTAGGTTTGCAATGAGAAAATTATTCCTGGTCTTCAGCCCTGGCGAAGTCTGTCTGAGGAGTGACAGCCAAACAGTTTCTACTCTGATTTCATCTGTCAACCTCAGGGGGACCCCATGCCTCCAGAATACAATGTCCCATGTGGCAAACACACTTGTCAGAGCATTTCTATGCCTCAGACACACTCCAAAATCTTTGTCCAGCACAAGGCACAGGCTTGTGCTGTAGCAAGGACCAGAAACTCACCCTGGCATCATATGCCTGGGTCCTGAGCAGGCCTATGTGAGTTTCAGGAAAAGGACCCAAGCCCAGCACGTTTTCACACTCATCAGCTGTTACATGCATTTTTTTTTAAAGAAGAGAAATAAATCGCATCCAAATGTGTAGTCTCCATTGTGAGGGGGAGTAGGCATGTGTATTCTTGGCACCTTCCTCTGCAAACAGAATAACAAGTAAGCGCATGCGTGAACTGGGAGGCAAGATGCTTACACTCAGTTTCCTTGGTATAGCCCTAGTGTGTGTGAGCTGACAATTGGAGGTAATTCTGTAGAGCAGTCTTTTGCTACAATTCCTTCATGAAGAAGAAATGGAATTAAGGAATTCATAGATCAGGCTCTCCCCAGCTGCCACTTCAGAACATTCCTTGTGTCTTATGCTTGCCTGGCCCATATTCTAGTTATTTTCATTCATATTGATTTCTGTTACTAAACATGGAAGGGAAGCGGTTTCTTCTTAAGCGTTCTAGTGTTGGCTCTTGGTCAAACACTGCCAAGGGTATGATGATGCTCTAGGGTTCATTCTACCATTTACAAGCTAAGAGCGCCTTTTCTGCATGTGACCCCAGGAACACAGGAGTCACCAGGGCAGGTGTATCCTTGAAAAGATCTTGACAATCCATGTTTACTCAAAAATCTCTCCTTTTTTTTAAAAAAAAGATTTTATTATGTTTAATTGTGTGTGTGTGTGTGTGTGTGTGTGTATGTGTGTGTGTGTGTAGGTATGTGCGTGTGAGTGCAGGTGCCTGCAGAGGCCATAAGAGGGCGCTGGATCTCCTGCAGCTGGAATTTCAGAAGGTTATGAGCTGCCTGATGCTGGAAGCCAAGCTCTGCTTCTCTGCAAGTGCAGTAAGCACTCTTTCCTGCTGAACCATCTCTCTAGCCCTCAACATCTTAATCAATAAAGAAAGTGGCTCAGTGAAGAAAAGAATCTGTGGTCACACAGCTGGACCCAGGCCCAGGCAGAGCTCTTACCACATCCCCGCTCACAAGAACATGATCTGGCAAATGACAGCACATCCATGAGCCCATTTATTTAGGGGACCAGAGGCTAGGTGTGAAGGCCAGGAGCATCAGAGAGGATGGACACAGGGTGGCTAGAGATCCCCAATAAGAGAGTGTCCTCCTCTCTGCCAGGTGGCAGAACTGGGCCATAGATGGTATTTTCCAACATCAGTAATGGGAGCAGAAGAGCATGCTGGGAACTTGTGAGTGTCTCTAGTTTGAGTGCCCGGGCACTAAGGCCTTTCCATCCTATGCAGGAGGCACCCCAGAGCCCCAGTTCAATTTGCAGGTGTGGGGCCACTGCTCACACCATGCTCACACCATGCTCACAGTGTAAATGAAGGAAACTGCTTCTGCTCTTGGGATCTGCATCACTGACACCCAAGACCAGAATTTGCTTTACAACTTTGGCACCGTGGAAATGCAGAGAAAACTCTTCAAACATGACATCATTGCCTAGGTAAATCACCCCAGGCTCCTCTTCACTCGTACCCAATTTTCACCCTGAAGAAAGCAAGGATGCCCAGTGAAGCCTGACTTCTGATGTCAAGTTCCAGCTTTCTAGCAAGATCCACGGGCTCCACTGAGTAGAATTTATTCATATCTCTAACCTCATCTTTTATGCTAGGGCTAACATAAAATCTTTTAATACATACTTTTGATTCTTGCCTCCTGCTGTCACTGAGGCTGCCTGGAGAACCCCTTTCAGCTTCTCCACCCAATGCATCCAGTCTTATCCTTTCCGCTCCACTTGTCACTTCCTGTGTGTGTCACTTCCTGTGTGTGTCACTTCCTGTGTGCAGCCTTCTTTGATGCACCTCAACCCAAATGGAGAGACTCTCACCCTTGGGATCCTAAACCCATCACTCTCCCAGCATTCACCACCTGTCTTTTGACTCATCTCTGTCCTGCAAAGGGTGATGACTTAGTTCTGTGCCCCAGGCACAGAGCATACATACTGTGAACTTGGTCCACACCCCCTCACATAATCTATTATTGTCAACCCCCCACCCTGCACCCCTCCCCGCACCCCACCATGTGGTGTTGAGGGAATCAGTCTACCATCCAACAAAGATTTCCTTTAGAAATGCCAGTGAATGGGCTGGGGATGTGGCTCTCTAAGCATTGGTAGAGAGTTTGCTTAGCATGCTGGAAGCCCTGGTTCAATCCCCCAGTATTGTAAAAAACAGGGTGTGGTGGTGCCTATTGGAAATCCTAGCACTTGGGAATTAGAGGGAAGACATTCAGGAGTTTAAGGTCATTCTTGGCTATATCGTAGGATACTTGAAACCTAGTCTCAAATAAAAGAAAACACACAAACCACCTCAGCAGAAGTAAGGAAGGCTATTGTAAATGCTGGAAACTGTAGTATAATTTGACAAGTGTTCCGTTTGAGGTAGAGTGAGGACCACCTCCTAAGAGCAGCATGCTGGCTATTCCCACATAGGTCTCCCGATGGGTCTCTGGGCACCTCTTACCCAGCTAGTACTCCTGGGGTGAGTTCTTTCCTCAGCTGCCTCTGTAGGGAGATCCACTGAGAATGGAAGAGGAAAGCCACCCTCGGGGCCGGCAAGAGCTTGGGCAATAAGCGTAGCCACTCTGAGGGGTCTTCCTTTTTCTCTGCCTTCCCCCCACCCCAGCAACAGGACTCCAGAGGGAACCTACAGACCACATCCACCTCATCAAATCCCATCCAGCAATGAGATGGTGCCAGCGCCAGCAAGTCCAGGAGGCATCTGAGAGTGACAGGGGCTGATGGACAGCTCGTAGAGTGAAAGGAGGAGAGAGGTGCGACCCCAAGCTACCTTCTGCTGACTGTGGGACACTGGGAATTCACTGAAATTCTCTGAGCCTCAGTTTGTTAGGCAATGATCAATAAAATGGGAATAGTAATTTCTGGAGTCATGGCTATTGACTACATGTGCACGCACACGTCCATCAGCCACAATTCCCAGCTTGGGTTTCTCTACATGAAGCTACCTCTTCTAGACGCATGCCACTCTTTCTCCCAGCCGTCATCTTTTGTGTGTCTTAATTGCATCTAATTGAGTACTTTTTGGAAGCCCCTTAAGGGAAGCCAAGTCTTCCTTTTAATTTTGTTAAATGACCCTAACGTCACCTTAGTTTCATTGTGTCACATGTAAGTGACATATACAGGCTGGGGTGGGGGTGTCACAATTGACCCTTAGCTGAGGACATTGCTGGAACAGGTGGATACTGGAAGTTGGGGGCATTCCGAGGCCAGAGCCACACTCCCAGGGAAGCCCTCCTCCAGTGGGTGATGGGAACTGACCTACAGACGACCCAGTCCACCCAGTGCCAAGGTTGGTAACTCAGAGGCATGCACTATCCAGGCTCCTACAGCTCTTCCATTCGATTAAGTTCTACCTCTCCCAGCAGTAGTTGACTTAGAAACAACTCCTTTTGGTCTCACCCTCTCAGAGTCCTGCCTGTGTCTGGCGTCACTCAGACCAACGTTATGCTCCAAGATCCTTGACTCGGTTTACTTTCAAGGGAAGCAAACTAAGAGAGCCTCTGACATTTTACTGTGGAAATGGGGTGGGGTTGCAGGATAACATGGCACTCTAGTCACATGATGGTCCCTGTATAGACAATCTCATCTGTGATAAACTGAACAGTCCCCAGGGACGTCCTCGTTCTGACCCCTTACACCTGGGAATATGGTAACTTGCATTGCACTAGGGACACAGAGCACGAGGCTGAGGATCTGAAGATGGGCCTGGCGTCTCAGCAGACATACAAAGGCCTTGGCGACAGGGATTCAGAAAAGGTCAGAGAGGTGGACATATGGTGACGGAGACATAGTCAGAGCCAGAAGATGCTAGATCACTGACTAGGAAGACAAGAAATCAAAACACCTGGCAGCCTCTAGAAGCCATAGGAGAAAGGAACAGACTCATCTGGGGGACTTAGAAGGAGCCAGCTCTTCTAATACCATGATTCTGGCCTGGAATGATTTTCTTATTATAGCCTTCTGGCCTCCAGAACTGTAAGAGAAGGACTCTACATGGCTTGAGGTCACTCAGTATGTGGTAATTTGCTAACTGGTTAGATCTGGAATGTTCCTTAAAGGTCCATGTGTTGATGGCATAGTTCCCAGCCTGTGGCCCTATTGGGAGGTGGTGGAACCTTTAGGAGGTGGGGCCTAGAGAGAGGAAGTGAGGTCACTGGACATTTACCCTTGGGAAGGATATTGGGACCTTGTTCCCTACTCCCTCTTTGCTTCCCTGGCTACAATATGAACAGACTTCCTTTTCTATGTATGTCCACCACAATGCCCTGCGTTTCCACAGGCCCAATAGCAACTGGACCAACTGGCGATGGTCAGAACCTTTGCAACTATCAGTCCCGCAAAACCTTTCCTCTGTGCAACTCGGTTCATCTCAAACAGCACAATATCACAAAGCTAATGAATAAATAACTAATTCTGATATCAATTTCTAGAAGATGCCATTTCTTTCATTTATGTTGATGGGAAAAATGTGTATTCAGGGGTGGAACAGATTGCCCCCAAGGAAAGAGTTGATGGGAGGCAGAGCTGAGGTCACAGCCAATCTGTCCAAGCCTGAAGTCAACCAACCAAGTTTCCCACACAGACTCCGAGGGCAAGCCTGTGCTACCACCCTGAGGCTGGTTTTCCTGGGTACCGATGACCCTTAAAAGAATTAACAAGAAATTAAAGTACATCAACAGGGCATTGCAAAGATTCAAAGAGAGTGTGGTCCGGGGCTAGTGTCCAGCTTGTTCCAGGAATAATACACCTACTTAGGCGAGGCCCAAGACAGGGTCATGATTTCTATTCCAGAACAAAGGAGCGCAGACAGGGCATTGTAGTTCAACTTTTGTCATATACCCAAGTGGGTGAGGAAGGAGGAATTGCCACTTGAATATCAGTCTTCAGTCAGTGTGCAATTTGTGTGTGTGAGCATGTGTGGAGGCCAGAGGTCAATGCTGGGTGTTTTTCTTGATCTCTGTTCACCTTACTATTCTTAAAAATGTGTATGTGTGTGTGTGTGTGTGTGTGTGTGTGTGTGTGTGTACCAAGTGAGTGAAGGTGACCTCGGAGGCCAGAATAAGGGGTTGGATCCCTGGGAATTTGCGCTGGGGTTACAAGCACACAACATACCTAATCTCCGGGATCTGTTTTGCTTCGTTTTTGTTTGTTTGTTTTACATGAATCCCGGAGGATTGAACTCAGGTCCAAATGCTTGTATGGAAAGCACTTTACTGACTGAGCCATCTCTTCAGCCCTCAATCTTTAATTAGTCTTTATATTTTATCGAGCTCCAACTATGCGCTGGGAATCCAAAGAATTTGGTAGAAAACAAAAACTGTTTCCGTGATTGCGGGGCAGGGGAGAGCCACGCCCACACGGCTGAGATTGACAGGGGAGACAGGCTAGCTTTCTAAGCTTGGGCACCTTTCCTGAGGTCCTCTGGACCAGCTGGTATGCTGGCAGCTGAGGAGGAGAGGAGATAGTGTCATGAAGGAACTTGGTGACATTAGCAAACAGGTGGCATTCATTCTTCATGCACACATTAGACAAATATTTACTAGTGTACTCTACGCTTCAAAACAGGCAACAGACAGTATACGGTTAAGCGAGAAACAGCAAAGGCTGCCGGGAGAGACAGCAAGTGCTGCTAGGAAGGTCCGAGAAAGCCCCAATGGCATCGTGAATTGAGGGAGAAAAGCTGAGTAGCGCCTCCATGTGGAGAGCGGGTGGAAAACTTTGCACTGTGCCTCTCAGGTCACATCTTAACATAACCTGTGTCTCTGACCTGCTTATCTTCTATGAGACAATCTAAGACTGTCAAATCCCAACAACTGAGTTTTAATTATGGCCTTTCTCATTTCCTTACACTTCTGGGGCGGTTCGACACCCAGGCAATTAACTCTGCCTGCTTCTCTCAGGTCTGCCCCCACCTCTGAGCAAGACACTCAGCATTTCTCAGCCCCGGGAAGGTCCCTGGTTCCCATCTAAATGGCTTTCAGTTCACATTTCTTAGCCCATCATGTATTCTGAGGGTGCTTCCTCTCATATCTGATAGGAAATTCACAGTGTATCAGCGATGACAGATCGGGCTTTAAAACAGCCAAGGGAGATACAAACAAAGAGATCTGTCTCTCAGACCTCTGGGACCGACAGTTCCGGAGACAGAGATAGAGAGAGGGGGTGTCTAAGGAATTAACCAGAGAATCAGTTCTCAGGGGGTGGAGTCAGGGGTAGAGTAGGAGATGACTTGGCAGGGTATGGGGGAGTGGGGGTGGGTGGGGTGGGGCCAGAGGGGTAGGAAAGGATAGTGGAGTCTGACATTCCCTACACCACACACTTTTATTATTATTTTTTAAATATTTTATTTTTTAAATTTATGTGTCTCTGTGTGTATATGCCATCTACACACCCAAGAAAGCTAGAAGAGGGCATTGGATCGCCCAGAACTGGAGGTACAAGCGGTTGTGGGTGCTGAGAACTGAACCCAGGCCGGTTTAGAAGAGCAGGGAGGGCTGTTAACTGCTGAGCCATCTCTTGAGTCCCTACCCTCCTTCATCTTTTATCCTAAAGAGCTGGTGAAATCTACCTTGTGTTCACGCCTCTGCATTTTACAATCTCTTGGGTCTGGAATATTGTGGATGAACACAGTCAAATATGTCCTGGTGAAACAGTTCTCCATTAAAACATCACATTAGAGTGTAGAAAGGTTGTGGAATATCTTTGAGTCTAAAAACGGAAAAGAATTCTGACCTCTGTTAGCATCTGGATGAGCCTGGGAAGTTCCACACTAAGTGTGGAACACATGTGGACATGGTAAAGATGGGTCATCTTACTGCAGGGTTTTAACCTTCTGTTTTTCAATATTGCTTAACTTATTTCATGCATATGAATGTTTTGCCTGCATGTACGTATGTGTATCACATGTACACCTGGTGCCCTCAGAAGCCAGAAGGGGTCTTTGGATCCCCTGGGCCTGGAGTTACTAAAGGTTGTGAGCCACTATTGGGTGCTGGGAATTGAACCAGGGCCCTCTGCAGGAGCAACTAGTATTTTTAACCACCAAGCCACCTCTCCAGTCTCTTTAACTTGTTTTTTGGTGACATAGTCTCACTATGTCACCCAGGCTGGCTCCAAATCAGCAATCCTCCTGCGTCTGCATCCCAAGTGCTAGAATTACAGGCACGTACTACAACAGTGAATTTTGTTATGTATATTTTCTCATAGTGTAAACAAATATAATAATATCAAACGCTACTTTTGAGTTGCACTAAGATGGTAAGATTTAGGGGCTGGAGGAGCTCAGTGGGGAGGGGGTCACTTAAGGGATCCAACACGCCAGGGCTGGGCTTGTGACAGTGAGTCTCCTGGGGAACCCAGCCAGGAAGTCTGAGCTATTTACTCAGGAACAAGGCTAATATGTCCACAATAAGACATGTACACACATGTCCACGGCAGCTTTACTCAGACAAGCTCCCAACTGGAACCAGTCCAAATGTCCATCAACCGCAGAAGGAATAAACAAACTGTGGTCAATACATATGTTTTAATACTCTTTGGTTATAAAATGAATGCACTACAGAAGCGCAGCCACTTGGCTGGGTCTCAAAATATTTTTGCAGAGCCCAAGTAGCCTTGTAGGGAGGCACAGACAATGTAGGACCCATGTGTGTGAAGTTCCCAGTGAGGCACATGAAACCCAAAGAGAAACTATAGAACGGTGATTCTTTTAGTGGGGTGTTGGGGACACAAAGGAATTGTCAAGGTTGGTGGAATACTTGAAGCTTTGATAAGGGTGTAAATGACACCTGTTTGTGAGTTTGTTGACACTCCTCTGGTTGAAAACCCTTTAGAGATGTTCATTTTACTTCATATGAATGTCATTTTAAAAATAGGATCATTAAAAAAATGAAGTAAAACAGGATCACTTGAGTTCATTAAAGATATCAATCGCCCCAGGGGCTGAGGAGGTGGCTTGGTGGTTAAGAGAGTCTCTGCTCTCGCCGAGGACTTGGGTTTGGTTCTTAGCACCCACATGCAGGCTCCCAACCACCTACAACTGCAGTTCCAGGGGATCTGATGCCCTCTTCTGGTTTCCATACTGCATTTATATTGTACACATATGTACACGCAGACAAAACACTCATACACATAGACTGAAAATAAATAAATCTTTTTAAAACATTTAAAAAGTACCACTGTAGAGACTTAGGTCAGAGGTCTAGGATAAGGATCAGACACCCACAGGAGCCCCAAGTCACCAGGCTCCTTGTAGCCATGCCCTCTCGTGCGCTGGTTTGGGGGTCAGCACAGCCTTCCCAGCCTCCCTGCACCCTTCAGTCTTGACCCTGGTCCCAAGTCAGTCCTCAGATATGCTTGGTGAACCAGAACAACGTCTTCCTTATGTAGAGGCCAGAAACTGGTCCCTGAGAACACAGGCTGTGGAATACGTCTGCCTGGATTCACATCTCAGCTCCTGTCCAAGTAACCAAATGACCCTGGGAAAGTCCCTTAACTCTTTGTGCCTCAGTTTCCTTCATTGCAGTGGGGGTGCTGCTGTTCTTACTATCTACCTCATAGGGCAGATGTGATTAATTAGTCATTACCAACATGTACTGTGTTAATCATGTTTTAGATTTTCTGTAGTTTACGACGTATTGACTTTTTGGAGGTCTTTGAATGGTGGAGTACCCCCCTCAAGCACTAGCTAATGCTAGCTTCTAGAGAGTGTAAGCAACTTGCCTGGGTACGCCCATTTTATGTGCAAAACAGAGATTTCACTTTTCACACCAAAGCTCCCCTATCCAGTCTGTCTTATCCTAAATCACTCTAGGACCAAGTACCAGGGTCTGGGGGATGGGAATGGGGCAGGAGCTCAGAGCCAGGAAAATGATGGAAGGTCTTCTACCACAAACTCTCTCCATGTGCTTACCTGTACTGTGCCTCCTCCCCCCCCACCAAAACCCCGAGAAAGGCTGTGGCCCATCCCAAACATGCCTGCACTCTGGCAGCCTCCGCACCAGTCCTGAGGCTTCCCTGGGGCTCAACACAGAGGGCCAAGCCCTTTCTCTTAGAGGCCTCTAAGTGATGTTATCCCCATCCACTGCCATGCTGCTTCTCTCCTTCCAACAGGCTGGATGACAAGTGCCTTTACCCACTGAGCCATCTGACCATCCCAAAGTTGTAGTTCAGACTGACTGGCCTTGAACTTAGGATCCTCCCGCCTCAGCATATGATTCACATGTGTGCTACCACAACCAGTTCACCTTTGTTTTGGGACAGAGTCTCTTAGGAGCCTGGAACTCAACTGTTAGACCAGGTTGACTAGAGAGTGAGCCTCAGGGATCCCTCTGTACATGACTTTTTAACTTGGGTTCTGGGGATCAACTCTAGCCCTTATGATTGTGTGGCAAACTCTTGACTTATTGAACTTTTTTTTTTTTTTTTTTTGGTCTTTTAAGGCAGAGTCTCATGGCTCAAGCAGGCCTTGTACTGGCTATGTAGCCTAGGCTGGCTCCAAACTCATAGTCTTCCTGTGATTATGGAGGGGTGCTACCATGCCTGGCTACAAGCTATCTATTCATTGGTAACTGACTTCTGATTGGTTGGCATCACCACACCTGAATAAATTTAACATCTTAACAGAAGCTGACACACAGCAGCTCTGCAAACACTGAGTTCATGAAATAACAGCATCTATTCCCCAGCGGTGACCATGGTCCAGTCTGTCATTATACATCTGGGGTCACTTGCTGACATAGCTCCAAAAGGCAAGGCCAGTGCCCGTCTTCTGTTTACCGTGACAATCCTGGAGCCTTGCTGAGGGCTTGGCAGAGGGAAGAGAGGGCTTCAGCAAAGTGTAGATGAATGAATGGGTCCGCTGGCTCTGCAGTCAGCCCCTCTTTGAGTAGATGACAGACTGTGCCAGAGAGGGAAAGTAACCCACCCAGAGTCACACAGCCAGTGTCAATCAGAGAATCAATACCAAAGTGCTCCCCGTCCCGCCCCACCTCAGGGTTCTCTATCAGAAAATCCCTTAGAGTCAGGGTCAGACCTTGTGGGCCTGGGGAACAGCCCTGGTCTCCAAGAAGAGTCTACTGTTGTGATAGGCCACTGTGCATCCTCCATGAAAGACAAACTAGTAGCTTGGACATCAGGAGTTCTGTACTTCTTCCTGCCAGGATCTGTCCTTTGCTCACGTGTACAACATTTAGTACTTAGTAGTCACAGAGTTTCTTGTCACCACTCAGCAGTTCTTTGAGAAATTGGTGCAGACCTTGCAAGACTTGGCTGGCTACTTCCTCATGTCTCTTCCCAGATGGAAACAGGCTCCAGGGGTCCCCTCAATAATTCTGGGGCCTGCAGGTGTCTTCCTGTCTATATGATGTCATTGGCAAGCTGATTTCCAATCCTTCCTAGGGGAGACACCCGGGGGAAGCGTCCCTGAAATTCAGGATGGGTACTTGTCATCACCAAGGTCTGAGGATGGGCCCCTGGGGTGCCTTGGAGCCTGTCATCACCTTTCAGAGTCCCTGGATTCCACTCCTACTCCACAAGCCACTGAGGCCCATGGCTAGTCTCCTGAGTGAGTCATTGGAGAACTGGTCAATTTTGAAAGCTCGGAAGTATTGCTTGGATCCAGGGAACTGTGCAGGGGCTTGTAGGCATGGTCATGCGTTCATGGGGTCTAGCCCTCATCAGTAGGACTCACCTTCAGCCTCTGGAAGGGAGGCAGAGCTTAGAAAATGCCAGCTTAGCTCATTACTGCCTGTGATGGGAATAGGAAGGGTTAAAACCTTTTACAGTCTCTGCCTCTCTCTTCTCAAAAGCCCCACTCATCATGATGCAGAGAGTCATGGGAGAGCCCTCCAGGGCTGTAGGGCATCTGCTAGTCTGTGTATGCAGGGGAGGGGGCTAGAGGTAGACACTGGGTAGCTGCCTCAGTTGCTTTCCATCATCCTTTTTTGAGACGGGATCTCTCACTGAACCAGGATTCCATTGACTTGACTAGAGCTGGTCAGGGAGCCCCAGGGATCTGCCTGGTTCCTCCAGCACTGGGGTTACAGGAACAGGCCGCTGTGCTCTGTCTTCATGTGGATGCTGGGGAACCAAACTCAGGCCATCATCCAGCACTTCCTGGATGCCCCAGAGGACAGTTTGCACTGAGTCTGGGTTTCCCTCACTGAAGAACCAGCTGTAGGCTCATGATGAGTTGAGTCTTTCTGAATAGGAGCCGGAGACAGATGGTTGGGAAGACAGTATTGAGCCTTCATGTTGTAATAATCCTGAAATCCAGGCTTCTGGGGAGGAATATTTCTTCAAAGTCACCAGGGCCAGCCTGGGTTTTATAGGAGAAGCAGGCAGAGAGGGCAAGCGCTCCACTGACTGAGCCAGCTCCCCAGGTGGCACTCTGGCAAGTTCAAGCCCTCCTCTGCTGCTTTTCGTGGTCAGGCTGAACACTGGACATTTCCAGAGTTCATTGTCCTTAGGTGCACATCTCTCCCAATCAGAAACAGGAATCTTTCTCCGGCCTCTACTGCAGATAGTGTCTCAACTGGGCTTTTGAAGATTGTGACTGGGAGAGATGGACTGGGAGAGGTCTGGGCCACAAGGGTGCTCACTACATCTATTCCAAAGCAACACAGGGAGCACTGGCCTCCCTACAAAGCCATTTGCCCACTGGATCACAGCATGGTTCTCTCGGGTGTCTCATGTACATCGTGTAAGTTCCCTTTGACAAATTTTCTGTTGCTTGAACTTGCCAGAGTGTCACCATCATCTGTTCCAGAGCACGTGGATACAGACAAGGGACTCCTGAGGCACCGCTGGGGGTTGTGCGTGTTGGGGGAGCTCTTAAGTGTGTCTTTGGGGAGGATCTTAAAATGACCGGCTGCACACATCTTTGGCCTGAGTTCTTCAAGAAAGAGCCCAACAGTTTAAAGAACAACCTGTCTCAAGAGAGGGTTTGAACCACACCATAGTCCAGAGTGTCCACGTCTCTCCTGCCCTAAAAACCTGTCTGCAGAACACTGGGCGGAGGAGCCCGGAGTGAGGAAAAGGGACTCAAGAAGCAGAGTGTGAAGAAGTGAGTTGCTGGACACTGCACGGACTTTTGTTCCCAACCAGCCAGGGACGGGGTCCTGACCTCCCCAGCTTCACACACATTAGACAGATTCTGCCAGCTCTGTCCCCAGCCTGTGGGGGGCCACAAGTCTCCCCCAAATAAGGACCCAGTTCTCAGGCAAGGATGATGGTTTCGTGACCGTTGCAGGCGCTGTAGGAATAAAAGGCGAGTGATAATTAGGAGACTTTCTGGCATTGTTCCCCTTTCCAAAGAGAGCAAGACCCGCTAATGGCAGAATGGAATGTTCTAAAAGGGCTTCTTTGAATCTGCGCTCCCCGGCTCCCTCACTGGCACTCGCAGACACGCAAATTAAGGGTCTGATTTTCTAATTTTCAGAAAATACAGGGCAAGAACTTTCTGGATGGAAATGAGGTAGAAGAAGAATAGGACAAGAAAGGCAGTGAATTAAAAAGAGATGTAGACATTTATTTTCATTTTCAAGTCTCCCTGTGATACCATGAAATTGGGATACTTGAATAGTCCTCAAAGCAGAGGCCCCTTTTCTATTACGGCAAACTCTACTGTCCTTCTCTGAACAGGTGACAGGCAAGACAAATGAGCAGTGGCCACAGTGAGGTGTGTGCAGGGGCCCTGTGCCACAGCGATCTGCAATAGCCATTCACCGATGGGGGAAGGGAAGGACAGTTTGAGAAGTGGCTTTGTCATTTCACTAGCCCACAGTGTAGCCCACGAGGGGGTTTCCAGTGACTCGGGTCCTCATGCATGACCGCAGGAACCTTCACCCGGTGAGCCATCTCACCAGCCCTCACCAAACAGCTTAAAACGTATTTAATGTGTTTGATTGTTTTGTCTGCATATATGTGAGTGCACCATGTACGTGCCCAGTGCCCACGGAGGCCAGAAGAGAACACAGGCTCCCCCGGCAATAGAGTTACAAACCATTGTTAACAGACAAATGTGCAGACGTGGGTGCTGGAAACTGAACCTGGGTCTTCTGCATGAGCAGCAGGTGCCGTCTCTGCAGACCCATGTGAGGGCTCCCTATGCAGCATCTGCTCACGTCAAGCATCGTCCAGGGGCTGTCGATATGGAGGAAATGATGCAAACTGACAGAAGTCTGGAGTTGACATTCTAGTGCGGGGCACAGAACATAAAGAAGACGTGTAAACAGAACACGCATTGGCAAGCAGCGGGGGCTACAGAGAAAGAATGAAACTGAAGGACAGGTGTTAGGAGAAGGGGGAAGCCTCAGAAGCACTCATCAGATCTCTAGGTCAGCACAAACGATACTATGGGCTGACAGATTGCATCTCAGTGGGCACAGGAAGTCTTCGCTGACCAGCCTGGCTCCCGGTTGGTGGTTGGCCAGCTTGTCAATACCTTTTCTGTGTAAGGACTTCCCCATCTCAGCGTTAGGCAGCTTCTGATGAATTCATTCTTTGGTTCTGCTGTGCACAGTGGGATGTTTGGCTACTGGATGCCAAGAGCACTTCCCCAGACTCTACCTGTAGTAGCTAAAAATGCTCAGATTTTGCCAGATGTTTGCCAGGTTGGGACAAAAATCAGCCCTGGTTAAGCCCTACTGGTGTATCCCTTCTTACCAAAATATGCTTCTTGACCCTGCACAGCCAAAGATGACCTTGAGCTTTTGATCTTCCTGCCTCCACATCCTGAGTGCCAGGATTCTAGGCTTACACCAATACCCCCAGTTTATGCAGTGCTGGGGATCAAACCTAGGGCTTCATGTTTGCCAGGTGAGCACTCTACCCACTGAGCTACTTCTGTAGCTTCACACCTGGGAACTTGATGGAAATGCAGATTCTGGGGACCTGGGCCAGGCTGGCTCATTCAGCCCTTGGGTTTGATTAAGAGTGGCTGACTGTGCGGGCCACTTTTGAGAAGAACTGTTCTACCCTGTTACTGGACTCCTAGAGGGATGGTTCTCAAGCATCCCAGTATGTGCCAGAATCACTGGAATATGGGACAAAGGTTCTCTTCACATCTACTGAACTGGAATCCAACAGTTAAATCCATGGCAGTATTCTTTGTATTTACCAAGCTCTCTAGATGGCACTGTGCACACCTCCAACCACCCTTAAGCCCCAGCTTTAGACAGGCGGCTCTCACAGGGCAGTCTTGGACCAGCACAGTATGAGCATAACCAGGGTACCCATCAGAAATACAAATTGTGGGGTCCGTGAGATGGCTCAGTGGGTAAAGACATTTGTCACCAAGCCTGGTAACTTGAGTTCAATACCTGGAACTCACATGGTAGAAAGAGAGAACAGGATCCCAAAATTATCCTCTGACTTTCACATACACACCACGGCACATGCATCACTCCAGAGACACACAACTAAAAATTACAACTTGTCACCTCTCCTCATCCCCTCAGACTTCTTGGAGCTGGAACTAGGGTGGGGCTCAATGATCTGTGCCTACAAAGCTTCCAGATGCTTCTAAAAAAAAAATCAGCCCCCAAACTGGAGCCATACTATAACCTATAAACCTCATGCACCAAGGTAATTCACCTCCTGCAGTCGTGTGTACCACCTTAGGGTTCCATACTCTCTCAAAATAGTGGCTGGCGCTGCAGACTGGGGACCTGGTGTTCAAACACATAACCCTGTAGGGACATTTCACATTCAAGCTGTAACAGATGTTATCCACCAGGGGAAGGTGACATGGTGAAGGGTTACTTCTCCGGGTTTTAGAAGCATCAAATCTTAAAATTAGAGAACTGTCTTCACCTGGGAGGTGGAGATACACAAACCAGCATCCCCAGGCTGGTTCAGGTGAAACGTCCTGGAGAGACCTGCCGTACTTAGAGAGTATAAGCTCTTGTCCAAAGGCATTTGAAGTGTGGGTGGGTGGGGGGAGCAGGGGGAGGAAGAGCACTTGATGGCTAAATAAAGCACCTTGTATCCCAATACTCAAGGGGCTGGCAGGCCTGAGAGAGGCAATGTCCTAATCTGACTACTCTATGAGGGTACCTACGCAGCTCCCTTCTCAAGTCCATTGGTCATCTCTTGAAGACAGATGTATTTCCAGGTCACCTCACAAGGGTGTCCAACCTTGCAATATGGTGCTGTCATCTACAAATGTGTTGGACCTCACTCATAGTTCTCCAGGGATATACCTGCCCTGTGGGCTATAGGTTGGACATGCCTGAAGCCTAACAGACACTCTGGAAAAGTCGGTATTTTCTGAATTGTGAACTATTTCCTAAAAAACATGCCAAGAACAGCGTATTGGTTACTTTCAACATCATTGTGACCAAATCCCTGACAAGCACTACTTTAGGGAGGAAGGATTTATTCTGACTCATGATGTGAGGGGAAAGAGTGGCAAGACGTGGTGTTGGGTGGCATGCTGACATCTCGGAGGATCAGGAAACAGCGAGCTTGGCCAAAACTGAGTAGGTCAGAATACAACCTATAACACACCTCACCCAAGCGACCCATTTCCTTTACCTCCAAAATGGTCCATATCCTCCTCAAATGGGGCCACTGGCTAATAACTAAGCGTTCAAACACATGAGCCTGTGGGGTATTTTACATTCAAGCCATAACCAATGATTTCTGTTGGGAGAAGGCTCCATGGTGAAGGGCAGATCCTCAGTGCTTCAGGTCTGTCATTTGACCATTAAAAAAAAAAAAGGTTAGGGCAGGTTTTTGCAGCATGGACACTGTGTCCACCAAGCTCAGCTGCATCCCTACCCTTCTCACTAGAAACTAGTAGCAGCTGCCAGGTTATGATGGCTCCAAGTGTTTCTGGACATTGCCAAAGATCTCACAGGGAACAAGCCTGTCTCACCCTGCAAAGGCCTGGATTCTGCTAGGAAGTGGGAAAGGGGCGTGAGGAGTTGCTCCATTCCACTGCTCTCAAGGCAGCTGGCTAAGGACCGGTCCAGCAGGAGTGTAGCGCCTGAGGGCAGCGTCCTCCTTGAGGGCATCTGAGTGCTCCCCTAGGCTGGCTGAGCTCGGGTCTCCTAAGGGTAAATATGGGCAATCCGGCCACTCTCCTTTCATTTTACTAACACTGCTCCCAACAAGCTTTTTGTCCCCTAAACCTGTTCCATCTGCTCCCAACGTGAGACAATCGGCAACCTGCTGGACTCTTGCTGTCCGTTCAAAATACCTGCGCAGTTGTGGACTGTTGCGTGTATCCTACACAAATTGAAGCTGCTAACCAAAACTGTCCTGGGGGAAGAGAACAATGGCCTCCTATGTTGGAGTGGAGTGGGTGGTGGATACACTCCAGGGACGGCTCCTCATCCTGAAGACAAAGACTGGGCTCCACTCTGAATTCACAACCTCCCAAGCAACAGAAGAAACTGCTGGGCGGCAATGGGTTAAAAGATGTTTATATGAATAAACTAAGTCTTTCAAAAACTGTCCTTTGCCCACAGCCATGATCAATCTGTGAGGGTGAGGGTTTCCATTGTGTAATATCCACTCTGCAAACTGTTCTGGGAGAGAATTTCTGATTCAAGTCCCATTTATGTACGTATCAGATGACAATCACCAGGGTCAGCCGCACCAGCTTCAGGCCACCAGCACACAAATGCTCTGTTACCAGGAGTTAAAAGAATAAGAACTCTGAGAATCATGTTAGAGAAGAGAAGGTGGTATCTGCTGTGGGAATTCCTCAGAGTCTACCACCTTTACCTTGATCCAAGGAGCAGCGACAGATAGATGCCTAAGGAAACATCATTATGACAAGAGAGAGGGAAGGAGACACTTCCTGCTTTATAGAGATGAGACAGGAAGTGAGATGCATGTGTGTTCTGCAGGAGGGAAAACAATATACTATTGGGATTATATCACTAGCAATCCATGGAGCCTGCTTAATGAGCAAAGGAATTTATTTGGGAGTTAACTCACAAAACAGAATAAAGGAATTTGTCACAGGATCCTGGAAGGTGAGGCATGGTCCAATGTGGTTCTCTGGCAAGCTCTGCCATGGACTGTACCAGCATCCAAAACCACAAGGTAGCGAAGAAGGGAGAGTGAACATGCATCCCAGGTCTTAAGGATCCCCCAGTGGCCATGCCCCAGGGGCACGTGCCTCAAGGTCATGGGTAGGTGTAACAGCTACCTGCTACCTCACTAGGGGCAGTGCTTCAGGGCATAGCTCAAACAGCCACCCACTACGGTACACTGGCTTATCCAAGGAATAGCCTTCAGGGTTGAACGACTTTGAAGGTTCCTTTGGGACTTGAGGCTCGGCCTCTCCATCTGTAATATGGGGCTTCACTTGGGTCCTTGTGGGGATCACACGAGGCTACCGCCATCCAGTGTACACCAAGGGGTTGCCACGTGAACTGAAACATCTGTGTAGAGAGGAGGCATAGACGTTGCTGTTCCCTGAGGCCTGCAGGGCTCAGCTAAGGGTGGCCTCCTGGGTCTAAGCTGCCCACTGCTCTGGGGTCTGAGGTCAGGGTCACCCATGTTCAGTAGTTTCTTGTGTCCCTTGAACTCAGGAAAGGGAAGTATGGTAGTCTTCCTTTTGGGTCTGTGGGCAGCTTGGCAGGGTTGGGGGACAGCTGGGTCCCTGTGAATGCACATGCAGGGATTCGGGCCCTGGGGACAGGACAGAAGGAAGTAGAGGACAGGACCCTGCCGCGGAGTAAAGTAGCCTCACCCCGTCACAAGGTAGAGGTACTAAGGTGGTGGAGGGGCTTGTCACATGTTGTCCAGCTGCAATAACTGGATGGGTGGGGCACAGAATGGCCACCAGGATGTTCCAGAAGCTTCTGTGGCAGAATGCTAGGCTCATACAGACAGGACAGAGTGGATGGGGCAGGCATGGATGTTTTTATTCATTATGGTTCTATTAATAAGAGAAGATATTATGTACATGGCTCCCGAGCCTCTTGGGGACTTTGATTTCCCCTCCATTCCATTTCCCTTCTGGATGACTAAGGAGTTTATTCACAGAATCGGGTCATCTCAGAGCACATTCTCGTGACCTCAGCCTGAAGGATGGCATTTTCTAGAGAAGATGGAGTCGCTGGATTTGATGGTGGGAAGTGTAGACCGCTCTTTGTTCTGGTCCAGTTTCGAGGAGCAATTTGATGACTGAGACTCAGGTAGAATGGGTCCTAATCTTGAAATGAGATCTACCTCCATCCCCTCCATCCCCTCCCTTTGCTTTCTGTCTTTTGAGGCCTCATCTGCATATACCATGGTTATCTGCAGCCATGGTTACCAAGAGCAACTTAAGGACAGTGTGCTTGGACAGTTCCCAGTGGGAATCGTCCATTCAGGAGCCCTGGTCCCCAGGCCTCACCCTATCTGCTCTGTTAACCTCAGAACAATTACAACCTGAAGTGAAATCCGCCTGCAGACAAAGTCAGATGTTTGGTTCAGATAAAACTCAGCAGGACTGCCTGGCAAAGACACACACCTCCATGTCCCTGGGTCACGCATGAGCTCAGACCCACAAAGGTGTAACCAGGACACAAGGTTGGAGAAGGACATGGCCTCCAATGTGTCTTTTAAAACCACCATTTCCCTGACTTCTATGTCCTCGGTATGCCCGGGGCAAACTGGGCATGAGCTAAACTTGCCATCTACTGTCCCCGGTGGACTTTCAGATCCTCTGAAAGGCCAGATTTCAAGAAATGCTATTGAGAGGCTGGAGAGATGGCTCTGTTATGTATGAGCTTGGTGTATGAGCATAAGGACCTGAGTTCGATTCCCAGAATTCATGTTAAAAAAAAAAAAAGCTAGACATGAGGCCAGGAAGATAGCTCAGTGAGTAAATGTGCTTGCCACACAAGCTTGGTGACCTGAGTACCATTCCTAGAATCCACATAAAGGTAGAAGAAGAACAGACCCCATAAAGTTGTCCTCTGGCTTCCACTTGCATGGCATGGCTTACACATGCCCATACTCACACATCTCATTAATAATAAATAGTAATAATAATAATAATAATAACAATAATAAATAGCAACACTACAACAATAACCTGGGCATGGTGGTGTATGCCTGTAATCTCCAGGCTTGGGCGGTGGAGACAGGAGGCTATCAGCTAGCCTGCCAATTGGTGAGCTCTAGGTTCAATTAGAGACCTTGTCTCAAAACAAAACAGTGTGGAGAGTGGGAGGGGAGGAGCAGAAGACACGTGACATCTGACATCATTGTCCTATCTCCATGTGCATGCATGCCTGCACACACACGAGCACACATGAACACATGCACACTCACACAGGAAGAGCTAGTGACCAAGTGTACTGAGGATGCCAAAGAATGTTCTAATTCCAGAGGTGTCCAGGGCTTTACTTGTCTGTCCTGGGATGTCATAGCTGAAAGATGCAGCAAATATCCGCAGAGGGCTAAACAGTCCCCTGCTCCCCAATTCCTGTGCACCTGGAATCTCAGGATTCGACTTCATTTGGAAAAAGTCTTTGTCAACATCGTTAATTAAGAATCTTGAGTGGGTATTCTTGAGATAAAATCTTCCTGGGTCTTACTCAACAGTTAGTATCCTTCTGAGACTTCCTGAGAGACACAGGCAGAGACCACATGGAGAAAGCCCATACAGACAGAGGCAGAAACAGGAGAACTACGGTTGTAACCCAAGGAGCATGAGCAGCCACCACAAGTTGCGTGAGGCAGGAAGGCTCCTTCCCCTTAGCTTTCTGAGGAAGCAAGCCTCTGTGGAAGTCTGGGTTCTGCATTTCCACCTTGCAGAATTGAGAGTGAAACAGTTGCCCTTGTTTGAAGCCATTCGCCCTATGGTAGCTGGTTGCCACCGACCACGAGTGCTTGGGGTGGAACCCACGTCCTCATGCTTGACCATCGAGTGCTTTACTAACTGGGCCATCTCCTTCACCTCTATGGTCTTTTCTAATTTCATTTTCCATCGAGGTAGAGATGGTCACCCCTCCAGATTTCATAGGCAAAACAGAAGCCATGAGAGGTTAGGACTTTGTTTCCAGGCCTGGCAGCTGCCCAGAGCCAATACCTTCAACACCATCCTCCTCCATCTCCCACTCCATTCCCACCCTCAGAAACACGTGGGGGTTGACTCTTGAGACATCATGAGTCTTGACAGCAAATCTAGATGTACAACATTTAAATAATTCATATTGACGGGAAATGAAACCATTGCGTAACTGGCTCACCACTCACTCTACCTGCAGAGTCGATAAACGTCACTCCTTTGATGGCGAGCAACTGCATGGGATGGAAAGACTGCTCAATAGACAGGCCGATGCATGGCTATCAGTCACAGTCACAGGAAAAGGCAACCAATGGACAAACTCCCCCTTACCCGGGAGATCACAAAGTGCTCAGCTCAGCGAGCATCTAGTCCTGTTCCTGTATCTATGTGACCACCCTCTTGTTCAGAGGCTCTCTCTGGAATGCTGTGGGGCCACACAGTGATACTGATCACTATAGGTCATAGGACCTCTAATGGATAGGTCCACCTACTTTGCTACTGCTCTTCACCAGAGCAATGCTCAGTTGTCTGGAGGTCCACAGAACCTCTGGGGACAGCCCGGGATGAAACACGTGGCTGAAGTGGGCCGTGAGGGCAAGAGAAACCCAGATGAGGTCACTGAGGAACTACATGTCTCCATTACCTGTGCCCAGTGCCAGGATCAGTAGTAATGAAGAGCACCCTTTCTCTCAGGCTTGAGAACTGCTCCACCTCTCAGTGCCTCAGTTTCTCCATCTACATACGAGGAGAACAACATCCTGTCTCTTATAGAGTCTTTGCAACATTTAAGTGAGATCCACTCTGGAGAAGGCTCAACACAGGGCTGGAACAGTCAACTCTCCGCACACACATGGCTCTTTTCAACCCTTTTATTAGCTGCTTGGAACCTGCCTGCAGAAGCATGGTGTCCTAGAGGATATGTCTGCCACCAACCTGCTGTTCTGGGTCCTGCTGGGCACAGTACAGAGAGGACTCAGCTTTTTGCATATGCCAAAGGTAGCACAGAGGCTAGAGGGAAAGCTCAGAGGGTAAAGGGGCGCTTGCTGCTCCTTCAGGACCTGGGTTTTGTTCCTACACCCACAAGGCAGTTCACAACTGTCTGTAATCCAATGCCCTTTTCTATCCTCCGCTGCCACTACACACACACATATGTACAAGCACACACACACACACACACACACACACACACATGCACGCACGCACGCACACATGAATCATACTCATATATACAAGCAGCTAAACATTTGTACATGTAAAATGAAAAGAAATAAATCTTCCTCAAGAAGAATACTGGAGGAATTCCTCTCCTGGGAAGATGTAAACAATGTCTTCGCTAGCTTCATGAGGTCCCAATGACAAACCAAAGTAAAATTCCACCAGTTTACCCTGAGAAACCAACATGTTTATCAGGCTTTCTTACAGAGCAAGAGTGACCCCCAAACAGATCCAGCAGAAGGTCTTTGCCAGGCATGGAGGTTAGCTTCGCCATAGCCACACAGATGGACGCCCATACCCCTGTTTATCCTCTCCCAGTCTACACACTCAAGCCTTTTTGAGACCTCACATGTGTAATTAGGGCAGACAGAACTGCATTCAGTGGCTGGGAGGAGTAGCTAAATTCTCAGGTGAGGGTCCTTCTAGGAATGTCCATGTCCAGCAAGCCCAGCGTGAGAGATTTTTTACGAGAAGGCATTGCTGTTTTTTTTTTTTTCTCTCTGACTCTTTACTCTTTGGGGGGTTCACCACCCAGCCCCCAAATATATCACACATGGAGGCTTATTCTTAATTATAAATGCCTTAGCCTTAACTTGACTTGTTTCTAGCAAGCTTTTTTTAACTTAAATTATCCCGTTTATCTTTGGCTTTGGCTTTTATCTTTCTCTATTCCTGTATACCTTTTCTTTCCTTCTTACTCCATGTCTGGCTGGGTGGCTGGGTGGCTGGGTGGCTGGGTGGTTGGGTGGTTGGGTGGTTGGGTGGTTGGGTGGTTGGGTGGTTGGCCCCTGAAGTCCTCCTCCTTCCTCTCTTATTCCTTCTTCCTCTCCTCTCAGATTTTTCCTTCTATATATTTTCCCTGCCTGCCATCCCTGCCCCCCCTTTCTCCTGCCTTGCTATTGGCTGTTCGGTTCTTTATTAGACCATCAGGTGTTTTACACAGGCACAGAACAGAGCTTCACAGAGTTAAACAAATGCAACATAAACAAAAGTTACACACCTTAAATAATATTCTACAACACTGTTCCGATGAAGAGGTGGCTGTTGGCTCGGAGGACAGTGTGCTACGACAGAGGAGGACCAGGCTCATGTGTCACTCACACTTCCTCAATGGTCACCCCTTGGGCACCCGTGACAGCTGCTGGGCTAGCTCACTGCTGCTAGATGGGGGTGGTGACTGCTGTTGAGGGGATGTGGTACTTAAAAGTGAGACCGCCAACAGTAGACCAGTATCCGGCTTTATTGGCTGGGTGACATCAGGGAAGTCTTTAGGCCTCTCTCTCTCCGTGTGTGTGTGTGTGTGTGTGTGTGTGTGTGTGTGTGTGTGTGTACAACAGCATCCACTTTGTGGGGTATTCAGGAAGAAATGTGGGTACACACTGCACAGTACTTAATGATCGGCCATTGAAGGTCATTGTCTCACCGTCTATTGTACCAAGTCTAGAAGCGGCTGTGACTCAGTGACCCCGCAGAGTCAGTCCCCACACCGCCTGCGGCCTCGCCTTCCTCTCCCTCTTGCTCCAGCTAATCGCATTACCAAGATTATCTCCCGGTAGTCACAGAGCTGCAGCCCAGGGACTTGGGTTTAATTCCGTTTTAATAACAGGTTCTTAAACACATTTGAAAACAAAATTGTGATGCCCTTTTATCCCTTCGGTTAAGCTAAGTGCCCTTCCTAATACACAGTAATGCGCCGGGGCTTGGGCTGTCCGTTGTCTTACCGAAGAGTGTGTGTGTGTGTGTGTGATGATTGAAAGAAGGTTGGGAGCTGGGAGGCAGGGGATTTCCACTCTCAAATCCCCCTGGCAACACAGGAAACAGCTTCCCAGTGCCAGGACCCATCTTACATTGAAAACCGCCTTATTGCAGAGTATCTGGGCCTGCACACTCACTATGAAAATGAGGGATCTGACTCAGGGACAGACTTTGAATGCTGTTTTCATCTTGAATTTATGGAAAACGTAAAATTTTACTCTCCCTGGCAGTAGCAAGACGGTGGCTGACTTTCTAGAAGTTTACTATGCCATTAGCTTCCATTGATTATAAAGTCAACAGCATAAAATGCTGCCTCTGAGGATAAAATAGAGAAGGAACTCCCTGGACTTCAAGAGAGTGGAGAGGCTAGGTGGCTACTGACATTTATTCCCTATCTTAACACTCCCGCAAAGACCCCAAAGAGCCCAGATTTTTGTCAAGACCTCTCCTCTCCTTGGCACCCTACAGCAGGACAACCCCTAATTCCACCGTTCGTCACACATTCCTTTGGGTAGATTCTGCTTAATCCTCAGGACCTCTTAAAACGTCATATCAAGGAACATACAGGCAGAAGCTCTTGAAAAATCTCCCCTTTTCCTGTCTTAACTGTGGTAACTTCCGCCTGCCTGGAGTGCCCTGAGACAGCATGCACTGCGGACATGCAGAAGTGGTGGCACTGGGTGAGCACTGCACTTGGAGCCACAGCTCCCATCCCCCTCCTCTCCCTCAGTGGGATCACTCTACCCTCTTTCCTCTTCACAGACAGAGAAACAGAAGCTGTAGATGGGTGACCCCGATAAATGATAAGGGCGCTAGGGAGGTAGCTCAGTCAGTAAAGATCTTGTCATATGACCATGGGGACCTGAGTTCAGATATCCAGCACATATGTAAAAAGCTGAGTGGTAATGTGTCCTTTCATCTCAGGCCTGGGGAGGCAGAGACTGGAGGATCCTAGAGCACACTAGCCAACCACTCCAGCTGAGTTGGTAAGCTCTGCTTAGTGAGAGACCTTGTCTCAAAAAATAAGGTGGAGGCAGAGTGATTGAGAAGATGCCCTACATTGACCCCTGGCCTCCACAAGCATACACACACAAATGCACACACACATGGGAATGTGCCCCCCAACTTGTACATACATGAACACACACATACAATGGTGATGGATGTACCCAGCCACAGGCATGTAGTGTGCACTCTGTATCAGGCCGTGTCTATCAGATCTTCCCTGTCATGTCCAGTTCAGAGGTACAGAGACCTTGAGCCTCCACCCAAAGTTACAGAGCTAGTAGCTGCTGAGCCCCACTCTGGCCCTGCAGGGACCTGATATCCTGGCATTTTTTTTTTTTTTTTTTTGAGAATTTCTTCCTTTCAGCCACCTTGGCGGTGCTCCTGACACTGGGTCCCCAAGTGGATGCCTCTCTTTTGGAAGGCTCTGGAAAGTTTAGGAGGTGAGGTGTAGCTGGAGAAAGTAGATCACTTGGGGTAGGCCACAAGTTCCCTCACCCCTCATCTTTACTTCCTGTCTACCATGGAGTGAGTGGCTTCCTCTTCCACCCTACTCATGACAATGGTACACAGTCACAACGACCTTCTTGCCTAAAAGTGCTGGCTCCTTTCTCCTCACAGCCAGGACCCCCCCTGCACCCCCCCACACACCCTTTCAGGACTGCTCAACCCAGCCTTCAGGTTGTTTTTGTATGGAGGGTGAATATCCAGCCTCTGCTGCACAGGCCTGAACTTCAGCACCCCCATCGGAGGCCCCGGGACCAGCAGCAGATGCACTTAAGAACCTGTGAGAACTGAAGATTCCAGGGCTCCACTCAGACTGACTGAGTCTGAACCGTGGGGGTGGTGGTAGCAGGGCAGCAATCTGTACTTGAACGTGGGTCTAGGTGGTGTGAGTGTCCACCAGAGGTGAGAGGCTGCCTCTCCTAGCACTGTGGTCCTGAGAACTGCTGGGTTAACTTTGTTCGGTTCTGTCTAAGTCAGGACCATTCTGCTTGCTGGAGGATTCTCTTTCGGCCCTGGTTTCCTCACCTGCACCACTCTCAAATGTTTTCTTTTTTTCCATGTTGCGCACGCGTACTTGCGTGCATGCGTGCATGCGTGCGTGCGTGCGTGCGTGCGTGTGTGTGTATGTGCGTGTGTGTGTGTGTGTGTGTGTGTGTGTGTGTACGAGCTTGTGCATGTCTTAGTTAGGGCTTCTACTACTGTGAAGAGACACTATGAAAAAAAAGAGACACTATGACCGCAACAACCCTTATAAAGGAAAAACATTTAACTGGGGTGGCTTACATTTTCAGAGGTTTAGTCCATTATCATCATGGTGCAACGTGGTGGCATCCAGACAGACATGGTGCCACTTCCTTTAGGGCCATTTTCTTTCAAACCACCACAGTGTGCATGTACACGCTGTGAACATGTGCGCATGTCAAGGCCTGAGGTGGATGTCAGGAATCATCTTTGTTTCCTTTACCATCTTATTGGCTGAGGCAGGAAATCTCTATAGATGGAGCTTACCGGAGTTTACCAATACGGCTAGTCTTGCTTGCCAGCTCAGCTTACCGGAGTTTACCAATACGGCTAGTCTTGCTTGCCAGC
>CABHPP010143523.1:31515-68317 GCA_902168425.1 Peromyscus attwateri
GCTCAGCTTACCGGAGTTTACCAATACGGCTAGTCTTGCTTGCCAGCCCACTCTGAGATTTCCTATCTGAGCCTGGAATTACAAGTGAGCTACCATACCCACCCAGCATTTGTGTGGGGTTTCTGGGGATCTGAACTCTGTACCTTATACTTGCACGGCTAAAACTCTAACCACTGAGAAATCTACCCAGTCCCTTCACTCTGCATTGCTTTGAGAATAACTGGAGGAAACATGCAAATGAAGAAGCGGGCTGGTAAGTGCTCCACAGTGACCAGTGGGGTGAGAGTATAGCTCAGTAGGTGGACTGCCTGCTTAGTATGCAGGAACCCCTGGGTTCCGTCTACAGCACCACATACACCTGGTGTGGTGGAGCAGATCTGTAATCTCAGCACTTGAGAGGGGGTGGCCAGAGGCAGAGAAGTTCAAGGTCATCTTCAGCTACACATCGAGTTCAAGAACAGCCTGGGGTTTATGTGATTCTACTGCAAAACAAAAACACATAAGAAAAACCTGTGCCTGGTAACTTGGTATCTCACGGCTTTTCTGAGCTCTGTCGATTTGTATTTTCCAGCACCATGCCTCTCTGACCTAGGCTGGCCAGTTCTCAGGTTATCTGGACTTGGGGTTCCAATGGAAGACTCTAACAACCCCAACAGTTCTTAGCAAATGGGGATAACCTGGTCACACTCTTCCGGCAAGCAGCCCCTACCCCTAGCCCCCCAGCTGCACACAGGTAAAGGACTGCAAATATGCAATTGTTTGGTAAATGCAGAAATGTATGTGGATTTCCCTCTCTGGCAAAGAGCTCTGTGCCACAGCCACCCACATACCCTGGGCAGAGAAGCAAACAGCTTTAATCTGTGCCTGTCCTGGCCGCTAAGCCTGCTTATAATGAAGTATTATCCGAGTGCTCGTTGCACAAGGCATCTCTGCCGTCTGCTGATTTAAGCGACCTCTGTTAAGCTCAAACAAACAAAAACCTATAAAGAGGGATTTCACTAATTTACTCTAATGACCGGGAGACCTATCCAAATTCGCTACATTATCAAAGGGTTGAGAAAAATAATTTAAAAACGAAGGGGTGGAGACATAAGTTCACTTTCTTAAACCACCGAAATCCTTGCACAGTGAATTATAATGTAACCAGTTTCAGGAGGACTAGGTTGGGGTCTGGGAGTGGCCATCAGCCCTAGGAATCCAGGAGAGAGGTAACCAAATCCTCCTGTGCCCCCAACTCTGCTCTCGCCATCTAGGGGAGAAAATGAGTACAGGGAAGATCTGGGAGTCTTTCTGTCCATGTGAGTGTCCTCAAAGCTTGGCCCCCAGGCTGCCAGTAGCATGTGCAAGAATGTTCAAGAATGGCCTGTAGCTTAGTTGACGGACTGCTTGCCTGGCATGACTGAAACCTGGGTTCTGTTCCCAGTGGTAGAGTAAAAACAGGCGTGCACTCAGGAAGTGGAGGCAGGAGGTTCAAGGTCATTCTCCTCAGCTACATAAGGAGTTTGAAGAGGGGCGGGGGGGGGGGGGGGGAGAGAAAAAAGAAAAAAAGAAAAACAAAAAAAAAGGGGGGGGGGGTCTCAGACAGGTGCAGCCCCAGCTGTTTCCACACACTCTCCATGTGGTTCCTGGGCAGCTCAAAGTGGAGTGGACCAGGTGAATGGGCCGTCTGGCTTGGAGTCAGTAGCCAGCCTGGAATGTGTCCTGGTTGCTTTAACAAATAGTTCCGACAGGGACCTGGGTAGGAGATGTCTGTCTTCCTCCCACAGCCTGGGACATGTGTGTTGTGCTTCTCCAAGATGGGACTCTCCTTCCTTACCAATCAGTGGGCAGGCAGGGACTCTGCTGAGTGCACAGTGTGTCTGTGACTGTTAATCAAACAGGCCACCTGGGGCCTGGGAAAGACACAGCAGAGCCACCAGATAACATCTGTAATTTGAGGGGGACTATATGCTTGTTTACTGTGACCCAGCTGGTGAGTCTCTGTCAAGGCATGGACAGGAGCTGGAAAAGAGGGGGGCTGGAGGAGAAAGGACATGTAACCTTCTCCAATGGTGGTGACTGTGCCTGCAACACCCTTCCTAGGTTCTCCCCGAGGTAGACAGCGCAAAGCTGAGAGGCCCCAGGGGATGTGGGGCACTTTCTGATCAGCCCTGCTTGGCTCTTGCTGGTTTCTCTGCTTGGCATGGGCTGCCCACATAGAGACCTCAGCAATGGCTGTGGGACACTGGATGCAAATGTAAGTCACCATACAAGGATAGTGCTTAGACCGGGCCTGTCACAGGGAAGTGTCCAGTCTGGAGTGTCAGTAGTCCTGTGGCCCAGAAGGCCAGGCTCAGGCCACAATCTAGAGTGTTCAAGGGCCATTCTATGCTCACTGCTAGATTTTGGCTGTGCTGTGATTTGTTCATGGTGCACAATTATTGAACACCTACTCTATCCCAGGTACCCAATGGTATACAGGCCTGCGCTCCTTTAATCCCAAGTGACTGTGAGTTCAGACTCCTGGTGAAATGTGGCTCAGGGGTGGATATTTTGTTTGGCCCAGCTAGTGACTTGTTTTTCTTTCTGAACAAATGTTGAATGAATTGCTAACATTTAAAATGCAGGGCCTCTTGGAGAGCGTCTCCAGCCCTCTTGGAGAGGGCCAAGGACCTGTTGGTGGAGGCAGGTGCCGTGGGTTTCTTCTGCATAGATAAGCATTTTCAGTCAGTGCTGGAAATGGCCAATGTTTCTCCATCACTGGCACGTCTTCCCTGCTGACAAGCAGGGGCTGAGTGTCAGCCTGGGAGAAACCAGCCAGTCCCTTCCTCAGCTTCCCACTTAACACTGGGGAACTTCACATGGAGCTGTGGGATCAGTGCTCCTTCCCAGTCACCTGGGGACCGCAGATGCCTTGATGAGCACGCTGCCTGCCTCAGCAGCTACTCAGTTGTCACTGACCCAGGGACTCCCACCTGTCTGTATCTGTGGCCAATTCATCCGGACACACAGGTGCCTGAAGGTGTTACCTCTGCCTCAGAGGCTCCCCTACACTCCAACATGTACCCCATCACGATGCACCGGCAACACGTTCATGCAACCCTTTTCTTCATCCAACCTCTTTCCCCCCTTCCAATTCTTCCTGGACCTGTAGAGAAAGCATCGTCTCAGAGCTCCTACAGCAGACTGTTAAGGGACGCACCTCTGCAGGAGAAAGGACCACACACTTGCAGCCTGGCCAGCAAGTCACATAGGCACCATCCTCCCGTCATCTGCCAGGTTTTCATGTGAGGCTGTAAAGTGCCAGTGGCCAGGCATCCCATAACCTCTCTGAGTTGGCCGAACCTGTCAATCTTAGCATTATTACATTTGTTCTAGAGAATTCTCTGCTACAGAGGGTTGTCAGGGTTATGAGACTTTTAATGTCATCTTCACTAGATACTGCTAACATCTCTCCCCTCTTCCAGTTGTGACAACCCAAATGTCTCCAGATGTTGCACGAGGTGGGACAGGATTGTCCCACTAGAAGATCTCCAAGCTGCTGTGTGACCTACACACAGATAATAATGAGGTGTTTTCTAAGTGATGGATTGATGGTAAGATGGGAGTGGAAGGTGGTTGGGTAGCGAGTGTGGAGATAAGCCAACATATAAATACATGATACTGAACAGTGGGTAGAAGGAGAGAGAGAGAGAGAGAGAGAGAGAGAGAGAGAGAGAGAGAGAGAGAGAGAGAAACAATGCCAAACCTCAAACCAACTGAGAAAAAAGGAATAGTGAAGGCAGTGAGATCTTTGAAATGGCTTTTTTACAGGAGAGCATGGCTCCGGTTTCAAATTATTTTTCATGGGCACCTTGAGTTGTTGAAAGTGAAGGGCATTTGTCATAGATTTATAACGGGATCAGAATGATATGGTTGGGGTCCTTACAAAGACTCAGCTTTCTCAACACAATCTGTCTTCAGACGCTAGTGTGGTCTATTTTGACTATTCATTCCAATGCTGGGCCTCCTTTTCCACCAGCTGACCCTCCCTGCACAGACCTCATTTCAGCTCCAGACGCACTGCAAGAATTCATTTAAAGAAGACAAAAAAAAAAAAAGAAAATTCAAAACCACAGCAAGGTTTTGGGGGAGCTGCAAAGTTTAGGATGATTTTCTTCTTGGGGATACTATGTCCTCTTGACACATCACGTGGGGCTCTCTGGGGTCATACCAGAGACCACCCCCCTTTTGCCGAATGAAGTTGAGAAGGTGAGCAGAGGGCCCCTGGCTTCAGTCTCGCCAGTGAGCAAGTCATAAGCATCATGAGCTGCATTTTGCATTGCTCTTTCTTCCAACGTTGGCGTGTAAAGGCTTCATTTTAGACCCCCATAATTATCCTCTCAGGAAAAATAGCCCCAATCAAAATTGTGGAAAATAGATTCAATCAAATGTTCTTTTCGATGACGCTTCCGCAGAACATACTCATCAGGGCCAAGTTCACTCTGCAGGAACTTGGAGGATTTGTACCAGCTGACCCCCACTCATTTGGAGATGCACTTTTAGTTCTGTGGTGGCCGGGGGAAGAAACCAGAACCCCAGGCTCCACAGGAAGTCCTCTAGTGTTGGGTGAAGCCATTAAGAAGCGACATGCTGATTTCTCTCACACTAGCCCTTAGTCCCTGCACTTCAGCAAAGGAGATGCACATTCCAGTACCCAGTCATTGCCCACACCCACTGGAAGCTCACTTGTGCAACATCCCAACGCACCTGCACCCAACGCCACCGAGGTTTAAGCTCCTGCCACCTGCCACTCACGCCAGTATAACGCTTCTTCTAAACATGAGAGGCAGTTCAAGTCAGAACCCATCTCCAACAGTTTGCCTACTCAGGGGTCTGTGCAAAGCTGAACCAGAGGAGACCCACCAGGAAGTGCTCATGCTTCACTTTCTATGCCTGGCTTGGTCCTTCAAGGAGCCAACAATTCATCTTAAGGATGTTCCACACTGAAATGTGTTCCCTGAGCCTTGGAATAACCTGCTCTGAATTCCAGGCTCACTGGCTTCGGAAACCTGCTCTGGAGGTCGGCTTCCTCTCCTGCCACCTACCTTTTGGCTGCACATGCCCAAGTGGATGTCTGTCCACTCTTAGATGTCTCCATCTTTAGAGTTGTGACCCCTCTTTCCTCTCCCACTTTTAAGTATTTGTGGGGGACAAAGTGCTAATGAGCCAGGGCTCTACCTTTGAGCCTAACCTTGGCTTTGACCTGGATCCTCATTTAATACCATTCCAGATCTTCTCAGGATTCCATAGGGAAGCATCCATGTCCTCTCTCTATGGGCCATGCTGGTAGTGGGGGAGGGGGATGGGCTTTATGTTTGATCAGCCCCCATCACGTGCCCTCCTGTCAGGCAGCAGAAATTAGCTTGTGGAGACCAGATAACCCATCTGATAACCTTCACTCGCTAACATCACTCCTGGTATTCCTTCTTCACAGTTCATACTTTCCAAGTGAGACTTCCTATCAAAAAAACATTCTCCATTATAAACCAACAAAAACATCTTTCCAGCACGAAGCTCTTGAAATAGACAAGAAAGATGATTGGGGGTGGGGGGGGGGGGAGGTGGGAATGGCCTCTTTTCCTCTTGCCCAAAGCTAAACACTGCCATCTTTTCTGGTCTCCTCTCTATACAACGCTTCTTGGTGGTGGCCCTTGCGTAAATGCTGTCATTCTGTCCCTGTGACGTCATGCCCACTTGCTTCAATGTGGGCTTTGACACCTGGCTCTGTTTACTATGCCACCATGACAGGAGGCAGATGGGAAACAGAATCCCCCAGAGAAATGCTTTCCTGATGAGATAGGAATGTGTACACAGTGGCTGGGAGAGTGCAGTGGCTGGGGGAGGGGCAGCAGTGGAAGCTGCAAGGCCAGCTGGGAGCTGAGAGCACCTTGCGCTGGTGCTTGACTCTGACCTGGCCTTTCTGGCAGATTCTTGTCAGGCTCCACTAGCACAGTGCTGTCCCAAGGGGCTGACCTCCAAGGGTCAGTCAGGGAGAAGGGACGACATCACAAGCATGTGACTTGAGATTGATTCTTGGCAGTCTGAGTTTATTCCAATGTGTACAAAGCAGAAGAGGAGAAACAAGGAGCATTGTAGCTTCTGCTGGAACAGATTTGACAATGCCAGGCCCCATTTTCAGTGTGGCAGGTATGTGGGTATGAGCAGGCCCTGGGGTCTGCAGACTGCACGGGCTCCCTGACTTACCGACACAGAGCCTGCAAGGGCTTGGGTTTGCAAGCCTGTGTGCTAAAATGATGTTTGATCTTTAAAGGTTTACCATATATATGTGTGTGTGTGTGTGTGTGTGTGTGTGTGTGTGTGTGTGTGGGAGTGTGCACATGCACACATTTAAAAACACATATTTATGTGCAAATGTGCACATGCACTTGAATGCAGAAGCCAGAGGACAACTTCGGGTGTTGTTCTTGTTTTGTTTGTTCTGAGGCAAGGTCTCTCATTCTCCTGGAACTTGCCAAGTAGATGAGACTGGATGGTCACCAAGTCCTGTCTCTGCCTCCCCAGTGCTGAATTTTCTTTTATGTGGGTTCTGGGGATCAGACTCAGGTCCTCAAGCAACTTACCAACTGAGTTATTTCCCCAGCCCCACAATCTTACTCGCTCTTTTGAACTTTTTTAGTACACACACACACACACACACATACACACACACACACACACACACACACGCATACACACCCATGTGTGTATAAGTGGTGGATGTGTGCTTGCCACAGGGTGTGTGTGTAGCAGTCATAGACAACTTGCAAGAGTTGGTTCTCTGTCATGTCATGTGGGTTCTGGGGATCAAACACCAGTCATCAGGCTTGGCAGCAAGTGCCTTTACCTGCTGAGCCATTTCGCCAGACCTCTTACCAGAAGGCTCCATGAAACTCTGCTGCCTCTCCCTAAGCTTAAGACAGAACCAGACTGCACCATCTCTAACATGACCTCCAAAGCAACCTTGGGAACAGGCTAAGCTCCTTTGAACCCGAGGTGCATGACTCCAGCAACTCCAGAGAACTAGGAGCAGCAGCTTAGCCTCGCAGCAAGGTGGTCTAGAGGCCCGTGGGTTTGCATCTCTTTGCATTCCTTTCACATAATGTTGCAATTGACTGCAGGCTGTTTTGACCAATCTTTTTTCATGCAACAGGAAAAACTATGCCCTGGGGTCTGATTATTAAAATATGTTACTCTTCCATATTTAAACAGTGGAATGACTTTTCCAAGCTTTAAAATGAGCCAAAGGGAACCCACATACAACTTATAGGGAAACCTCATCCCCTGCCAACTGGAACCAGGAAGTGATGGAGAAAAGGGGGACACCGATGGAGGAGGTGGCAGTCGTGGGACAGCTGCTCCGGACTCTGAGTGGTGGAAGCTTGTGGAGCATACACCAGGAGACCCTTTCCTCGGGCCTCTCCGCTTCTCACCTCGCTTGTCCCTTGGCTTCTGTCACTTGTCTATGGGGACAGAAAGAAAGGAATCGGTCCCTGAGAAAGGACACCACCAACCAGTGGTCATTGAGTCACAGGAAACTGACATGTTCAGTGACTGGCCGCTTCGTGCCAGTATGCCTCCCCAGCCATGATGGACTGTAAACACAGACGTGAGCCAGACTAAGCCTTTCCCTCCTTAAGTTGCCTTTGCAAGTATTTCATAGCAGTAACAAGGAAAGTGACCGGGAGAGGAGGTGACGGTGGGAACCCAGTGCAGAAACAAGTATTACAATTCTCTTGAATGCCTGTCCTCTGCAAATGGCTACAACCAAGGACTGGTGTAGGCACTGCCCTGTGCTGTGTCCCAGGCAGCCCTGGTCCCTGGTACATGTGAACACAGGGGAAGGATGGGCATTGAGGAAGCCTGCAGTGGAGAGATGGGAACCCAGATGCAGCCTCCCCATGGCAACAGAAGGAGGCCCTGTCTGCCTGCAATGGAGCTGCTGGGCTCTGAGCAAACCCCAGGCTGGGGCCCAGGCGCCTGAAACCTGGCAAGGCGGACGAGACAGCTCATTAGGCCATAATTTTATTAAGCAACACTTCACATAGTAAATAATTTGAAGCTTTTAAATCGGCAATAGAAGGATGTTTTTAAACTTGGTTAGAGCAACAGATTGGATTTTTAAAAATATTGCCATTTCAGGCCCAACACAGTGAGGGCATTTCTCAAAAAAAAAAAAAAAAAAAACAAAAAAAAAAACCTCATGGACTTCTAGACTCTCATCTATGCCTGTGGTCTTCCATTGCTACCTTCCTGGAAGGGCACAGAGAAGATCACCATGTAACAGAGAGACGTCTCCAGCTGGGGCCGTATACCTCCAGTTCTCTGACCTCACAGGAAAGCAGGAACAAAGGATTCTGGGAGTCAGCAACATGCAAGGCTGATGTGGCACCAGGCATAGTGTGGGAGTACTTGGTAGCCATGGGAAGGGGACTTTACCTTCCATTCTCGGATGGGGCAAAGAAGTCAAAGCATGGATGTGTCACAGGGTTCAGGGGCCCCTGAGACTATCCGCCCTCTGTGCTGCCCACACAGTGAGGACAGAACAGTAGGGAGACCTGGAAATGTATAGCCAGTAAGAGACAACCAGGCTGGGGGACTGAGGGGAGGAGGAAGCTGCTTAGCCACTCGGCCTTGTGTGCCTGAGCCATCAAAGCCCAGCTCCCCTCACAGATGGCCTCGTCTCCCCAGAGCATTTGTGCCACTCCAAATAGACTATGGCCACAGGCCCCAATGTCTCTGACAGGGACGATTTCCAGATGCCCAGCTTCAAGGAGACATTTGATTACTAAAAGTGTTGACGTTCAACATTAATTTTTAATGTCACTGAAAACCATTAAGCTGGTGCGTATGATGCCTCCCATCTTTACAGCTGGCCATTTCATTTCCAGCTTGGAGAGTGGCTGGGGACTGTCCCCAGAGAGATGTCCTTGAAAGGGTGGTCCCTTTCTCCTGTTCCAGCTTCTGCTGTTGGACTTTCTGGGGATCAAGTGCCCCAACCAGGGACACCAATCTCTGGAACCTTGGAATTGGGGTGATGTTCGTGTAGCCTTCCAGACAGGAGAGACTCATAAAGGGCATCTGGCCAAAGAATGCCAGAAAAGTGTCCTGGGAGACCAAAGACACATCAGTGTGACTCCAGCCCAGTTTGTGGGATGAACAGTAGTATGAGACAATGGCAGAAGCATAGACCAAAGAAGGTCTGGGAAGGTGACCTAGTCCAATAGAAGATGCTGTCTGTGTAGATGTAGAGGGGTGGGAAGTAGAGACTGCAAGTTATGGCGTACAAGAGGCAGGGTACCTGTGGGGGGATGCTGCTAGCCATCCCTGGGGTCCTGTGTGTTATGAGTGGAATGTGGAAGTGGAAGGATAGAGACTATTCGAGAGGCATGCTCACCCCCATCCTTCTGGAGGCAACTCACCTTCCAGTCACCTTCCCTGCCCAAGCAGATGCACCCATTTCCCACAGTCCTTTGTGGTCATTCAATTTTTATCAAACAGGCCTGATGAAAATAGACTTGAGGACATTGGATGGGTCTCCCTGAGAATGATCAGGATTCACAGGGAAGGGGCAGTTCGAGATGGAGTGTGTAGGGTATTCTGTGTACTGGTTGTGTAGAGTTAGGCTATCTGGTCCCCATGCTATCTTGACCCATGCACATGTAACTCCTTGAGGCAATAAGAAGGAGAAATGTAAAGAGAGGGGAAAGAATGGCGTATTCTGTCTAAACCTGTGACCCCCAGCTCTATGCCTGGGTTCTGTGTCATTGCCCTTAACCAACTTCAGATCAGAAGTATTTGAAAAAAATTACAGAAGTCTCCCAACAGCAAACCTTGAACGAGCCTTGTTCTAAGAGCTATGTTAAAGGCATGCAAATAAGGCATTGAGGGAACCCCACTGCTGGAGCCTTTTGAGGAATCCTGTACCGTCTTTCTTTCTCTAGTCCTTCTTGTTTTAGCATCCTTGGTCCAGTGTCCTGTTCATGGAGCGTGCTGTCTATGACAGTTGCATGTAGACCCTTGCTTTTGGTGTTGAGGATGGAGCTCGGAGAGTTGGGCATACCTAAGCATGTACTCTGCCACTGAGCTACATCCCAGACATGACACTTGCTTCCTAGTCCACACTCACTAAATAACACAGCCAAGGAGCCATTTCCACAGTACTCACATTTGAATATGGCACCATAATCCATTTAGAAATGGCCATGGAAGGCATGTGGGAAGACACACAGAGGTTATAGATTAATAGAAATAGTTTAAGTTATAAGAGCTAGCTGGGAACAAGCCTAAGCATAATTAATAAAAAGTCTCCATGTCATTATTAGGGAGCTGGTGGTTCCAAAAAAAGTCTGACAAAAAAGACAGGTGACATAGAGGTTACATGCAGATACTGCCATCTTCCATAAGGGTCTTGAGCACCCTCAAGGGTTGGTATCTGTGGTGGAACCACCAACCCCGCCCCCCATGGACACTAAGGTTGTGACAGTCACCAGATCTCACAATGTTAAGTGTATGTGGTTATTCTGCTTCAAACAGGGAATCACCACTATGAAGAAACAATTGTGTTAGTTCCTACAGGCCATTTCTGGAGAAGGACACAGTTAGCCATACCTGGCTTGACCCATAAAAGTGCACCTGTAGGATGAAGTCCCACAGGGAACTTCTGCAGGGAGATGAACTTCTTCTTCCCTTGCCCACCTCACCAAGAACAGTGCAAGTCCATTTGAAGGGAAAGGATGACATCATGGCCTCACAGCCTCTAATTACAGAATAGGTCAGAGGATGAGTGGAATTCAGATAAGTGGATTAAAAAAAAAAGTCAAGAAAAAGGACTGAGGAGATGGGTCAGTGGGTAAAAGGTTTGCTACACAAGCATCGGAAACAGAGTCCCAGCACCCACATAAAAAGCCAGGACTCATGGCACCTGCTTGTAACTCTGACATGGAGTAGGAGGAGTCAGGAGGATCCCTGTGGCTTGTAGGCCAGTCAGTCTAGATGAGCTGATAGGTTCTGGACCAGTGAGAGACTCTGCCTCAAAAAGTAAGGTGGAGATAGACAGAAGTCACCCAATGTCAACCTCCGTCTTCCACAATCATAGGTATACACACACACACACACACACACACACACACACACACACACACACACGTCTTCTGAATAACAAAGCACCCCCACTCAATGCTCTTAAAAATCACCCCCTATGTGTATGTGTGCGTGATGCTCTACGCAAGTTTGATTTCAAATAAAAACAAATATTCGGTGCATTCAAACTCATTTTGACTGGTATTATCGGGGTAAACATTCTCTCAAGAATCCTCCTGTGAACTCGCTGGTGCCCACCATCCTGTCCCAGAAGGCTTAGCTAGCACCTGCTGAGGGTGATGTGGGAGAGAGGAGAAAAATGCAAATTACAGAAAGGCCCCAAAAAACTCGAAACAGCAACAGAGATGCTCACACGAGCTGTGCCTCATCTTGCTTTATTTTAGCTTGACAGTTTGGCGATCACCCTTGGGTTTGACAGGGAACTGTGAAAATGTTCATTTTGTCTTCCCCAGACTTCTGAGTCCAATCAAAATAATGTTTATTAAAATCCAAGGAGCTTACCAGAAGCTGCAGTGTGACCTTAAGGGCTGACCTCAGATCTCTCCCATACTGTCTCTGAGGCTGGACTCCCAACACCAGGTGCAGATGCTGAAGAGATGGCTCAGTGGCTAAAACACCTGATTTGAGTTCAAATCCACGTAGAGCTGGTAGCATGCTTGTAATCCCAGCATTCCTATGGGGAGATGGAAGGTGGGGATGGGGGACTTCCCGGAAGCTTGTGGGCCAGCTAGACTCATATGTAGCAGTGAACAACAGAGACCACGTCTGAAACATGTTGGAAGAGGAAGGTGACACCTGAGGTTGACCTCTGAACTCCACACCTGTGCTATGGTACATGTGTCCACATGCGCACACACACACACACACACACACACACACACACACGGGCAAACAAACACACTACACATGCTTACACATCATACACACAAAAGCAAGACAAGATAGCACACATCTGCAATCCTAGCACCAGGGAGTCAGAGCCTGCAGGAAGTATATGGGTGCTGAGGGGAGTGGGTAGGGTCCTCGGGGTTTGCTGGCCTGTCCAAATTGGTCAGCTCCAGGTTCAATGAGAGATACTGTGTCAAAAAGTACAGTGAAGTACTATTTAGGGAGACATCCAACAATGACCTTTGGCCTCCACACACACATGCCCGTATACATACGAACGGATGCACACACACATGCAGAAACAGAACAGACCTTTGGAGACACACACCTCTGAGCCAGCCTGCACTTTGTACCCAGCTTCTTGTCTATGGAGGAGAGCAAGTGCCTGGGAGTTTTCACTCCCCTGAGAGGAATCCAGCCAGGAAGTGGGTTCGGCGCCCTCACACTCTCTCAGGTACACAGGGTGAGGTGAGAAGCTGTGATATGCGCCACCTGGAGCCACACATCTTCATGTCATCAGCATGTAGTGCAGCGCCAGCTGGAAGCTTGGGAATGAGCCTCCCTAGGTGGTAGAGCTGTGGGGGAGGAGGGAATTGGACCCAGAGAGAGAGGGAGGGAGGAGGGAAAGGAGAGAGGGGAAGGGAGAGGGGGAGGGGGGGGGAGAGAGACAGAGACACTGTAGGCTACAGGGCTACAGGGCTGCAGGACCCCAGTGCTACCTGCAGGGCCTTTCTGAAGCTTACCCTCCAGACGCAGACCAATGAGTCTCTTCTGGAAATTCCCAACCTGGGCTGGGGAGACAGCTCAGTAGGTAAAGCGCTTGCTGCACAAGTGTGAGGACCCGAGTTCAGGTCCTCAGGAGCCACACCAAAAGCCGGACGTGGCAGTGTACACCTGTAAGCCTGGCGCTATCAGGGGCAGAGACAGAAGGATTCCAGAGACAGCCACTCTAGCCAAAACAGTAAGTTCCAGATTCAAGGAGAGACTGATTCAAAAATGTAGGGTGGGAAGTGACAGGTACAGACACTGAGGCGAACCTCTGGTCTCCACACACACGTGCACAGGCAAGCATATCTATACACACGTGTGCGGCACTTACACATGCATACAAACCCCTGACCTGTGCATGCTAGGCCAGCGCCCTGCCATTGAGCCACATCCTTAGCTGCAATGGTGGCTTACGATCAGCCACAGAAGGAATAGTTACATGGGAATTGGCAAATGCATACAACACATGCATGCATACATACATACAGTGGATTATATGGACATATGTAATAGCAATGTCTATGCTAGCCCCCATCATCTGTTTTTTATATTCATCTGTTTTTTATATTCTCTTCCTGGTGCTAAGAAGGATGCAGCAGCTCCATCCTTCTAGTCCCCAGATGGCTGCCATTGATTGGATGATGGGCCCATCTCCGAACTAATAACAGAAGTCAATAGAAATAACTATACTGTTTAGCCGAAGTCATATGAGTAGGATGGGAGTCGGGTAGGAAGATGTGCCATGATCTTCATACTCTACAGAAAGGAAAGATAGACTTCTGAACTGAAATAGGGTCTATTGTCAGAAAAGCAATGGATTTGTAGGGTGTTCAGAGTTTGTAACCAGCCAAGACGTTATAGGCATGCGATTAGGTTAAAAAGGTAATGACTTAAATTATTGCAACAACCTTTCAAGACAATGTGTATTATTACATTCTAGTCTACTGAGGAGGAAACAAAGTTTCAGAGAGGTTAAGTGTCTTTCTTAGGGCCACACAGCTGGAAAACAGGAGAGCTGGAGTTTGAACCCAGGCCTGTCTTACTTCGGAGCCACAGTTTCTCTTCCATACAATGCTACTGAATTATGGTTCATTTAGGATGAGGGATACATTAGGAAGAATAAGAGACAGCCTTACATTAGGACTGCATAGCACCCTATGGTTTACAAAGCAAGGCCACAGCCAGTGTCCCCTCAATCCCCCACAATTGCCCATTGGAGGTACAGGACATTACGATAATCATTTATGGCTGTGCAGACTGCGAGATGTGAAAGGCCTTACCTGAGGACAGTAGCTTGAAAATACACTTTATAGTTCTAGTTCAATTTGCTCCATTATCTGAACCTTTGCAGAGGAGGTGGGAAATACCGCTAACCCCTGGCTTTAAGTTGCACCGTGAGGGCACCCCAGTGATAGCTCATGTTAACATCCCTTGTTATCCTTTTCTCCTTCTGCATTTGACTCCAGGGTCCAGCCTTCCCTCTATATAACATGTGTGCGCCTCTGGGGGAGGTGTCACAGCAGCACACTGGCCTGAGAGGGAAGTACGTGTTCCTGTCCCCAACTTCATGCTCAGTGACATTGCCTTGGTGACTTACTGCTTTACTTCTTATATTTGAATAGAACCCCTGGCCTGTGCATGCTGGGCCAGTGCCCTGCCACTGAGCCACATCCCTAGCTGCATTGGTGGCTTATGATCAGCCACAGAAGGAATAGTTACATGGGAATTGGCGAATGCTATAGTTTACCGGGGAAGCACATTGTTGTTCCTCTGAGAACTGCACCAGTGGCCACTACTTCATGTCAGCTCTGGGTTCAGGGCTTGTGGCTTACTGAGGTATAAATAAGGAGGTCACTCAGTGCCTGCTCCCCTGCCTCCTCTTCCTGTCCCATCGCATGTCCTTGCTCTAGCCCCCGGATCAGAGCTGGGCATGGAACTCACCCAAACCAGTCAGATCCGAATCCAAGACTCTTTTTTTTTTACCCCTCAAAGATCAATCAAAGGTCTGGCTCTTCTGCAGTGGATGGGAACGGGGAAATGTGAACTCAAGATCTCTTGGGGGCAGCAAGCAACCATCTTTGGACCAGAAAGGAGATGACTTCTCCAGGTGGGGTGGGTAGGAGGGAACAAAGATGAGACCAGGCTTGGCCATCATCTGCCCAAGAACTGCAGCTGTGGCTATGTGAAGGAGCACATGCTCTTGAGGCTCCAAAGGGACACCCGTCATGGTTCCAGCTACCATAACTAGGCTTGCTGCTCCTTACCACAGGCCATATCCTGGGGGCTGTCACAAAAGTGCTTGCCTTGCAAGTGTGAGGACCTGTGTTTGCTCCCCAGAACCTATGTAGAAGAGCAAGTGTGGTAGCACATGCTTACAATCCCAGCCATGGCGAGATGAGAGAGGGAGACGGAGATCCTTGGAGCTTGCTGGGCAACCTAACCTTAGCCTGCTTAGTGAAGTTCCAGGCCAAGGAGAGATCCCGCCACAAACAAAAGATTGAAGGCACTTGAAGAATGACAGCCAAATGTAACCTCTGACCTCCATTTGTATGTACATACATACACACGCGCGCGCGCGCGCGCGCACACACACACACACACACACACACACACACACACACACACACAGGCATGCAACTGATTACATCCTCAGTGACCAGAAGAAGAGAGAAACAGTGAGTTTTCAAAGAAGGCAGCTGCCATGTTAATGAAGCACCTCTTAAGATGTCAGATCGGGCTGACAGGGTAGTTCCAGTGGGTAGAGGGACGTACCAACAAGCCTGACAACCTGAATTTAATTCCCGGGACCCACATGGTGGAAAGAACTCACTCCTGAAACTATCCTCTGACCTCCACACATGTACTATGGCATGCATGTGTGTGCACACAAAAAACAAAAAAGGGTCTTTTTAAAAGGATGTCAGACACAGACGGAAGTCCTAAGTCTTTCCTGGGGACCACTGTTACCCATGGCGTCATACATGGCCTGTTTAGGAACGCATGGCGAAGATGAAACAATGCTTCTGGGTTTGTCACGGGTTAACGACAGACACACGACGTGTTGGTGGCAAGCCTGCAGCTGACATGGGTGACTTTCTGCTACACATTCCTCGTCTCTGTGTAGGGACCACGGGACCCACCCTCGCAGGGCTGCTGCTGAGATGGAATGAAAGCAGGCAGGTTTGTGAAAACAGATCCCGAAACAGGCCCAGCATTCTCCAAGCGAATTCCATTTACATGTGCATCTGAGCCATTAAACCACATAAAACGCCCTCGTTTTACTTGGGACAATAAATGAAAAATCTTTTGACATTTGAGGCATTTCATGTCTCCAAGCTTCCAGAGAACGGTTCCATTGAACTTGAAAGGGGTCTGCAGCGTAATTCACGTTGAATGTTATGAAAGCGTTTCTCTCTCACGTCGGGCTTTATCTAAATTTTTAAACAAGGCCTAATTTACAGGCCCCGAATGACTTGGCAACTTTCCCACAATCTCATTGAAAAAGTCCCGGCTGCCTATAGGCCACGGGGATGTTGAAAGGCCGCTTTGTTTCGGGTGCCAACTTGAACCAAAATTACTCTGGCAACCAAGGGTCATCTTTTCAAACAAATCTTCAGATTCTGCAGGCACACATGGTCCACAGAACTGCCTCGTGGACCCCACTAACGGTAGTCAGGTGTAGAGGTTCAGAGTCTGTGGGAGAGGGTTCAAGGGGCGGGGGCTCCATCCCACCGGGACGGAAAAGCCCAGAGATGATACCAGTTTTGTTTTGGATTCCCAGTACCTACATAAAAACCAAGCATGGTACCATCTACCTGCCATCGCAACTCTGGAGAGTCAGAGGCAGCAGATTGTGGGGACTCAGTGGCCAGCCAGTGTAGTTGAACCAGTGACCTCCTAGTGAGAGACCCTGTCCCCAAAAGTAACATGGAGGGTGACTGAGGAAGACAGTTGACATCAAACTCTGGTACACACACACACACACACACACACACACACACACACACACACACGGAGAGAGAGAGAGACAGAGAGACAGAGACAGACAGAGACACAGAGACGAGTCACATTACCACACCCTCTACATTCTCACCCAGTCTGCAGTCTGGCCCAGTTGCCCCTCTGGCCTTGACCTGTTCTTGTATTGTGCCATCTTCTGCTTCTCCCTCTTACTAAGCTATAGCTCTGTGGGCCTTGTTACTTTCCTCAAACACACAAGAAGGCTGCAGCTTCATAGGCCTTTGCATATACTCTCCCAACCATCTTGATGCTTATTCTGTGTTTGGTCCTATGCCTCTCTCTGTCATCCGACTTGACTTTGGAGGAGACCCAGGCCCCATCTCTGGCTCCTTTCCTTGCCTGTTTTCCTTCACTTCCTAGACATTGTGCAGACAAATCTGCTTTCTACATCTCTCCTTTACTTTCTTGTTCCCCAGTGTCTCCAACAGCCCCTGGAACGTAGTAGGTGCTCAATGAAGAATCACCAGGAGTCACAGTGAGTGTGCCCTAGGAGTACACAGGAAGGTCACAGTCTCTGGTAGGGCCTTAAGCTTTCAGAAAAGGCCTTTAAACATTGGCAGGTTTCTTTTTGTGTGTGTGAAAGAGGACTGTAGGCAACACAAAAAGCTTCGAGAACCTAGAAGAGTTAGAATCTCAGTGTGGGAGCTGATGGCCCTGTTGATAAAATGCTTGCAATGGGAACATGAGGACCTGAGTCTGAGTGCCACACCCAGGTGTGGTGGAGAGCATTTATAATACCAGCATGCAGGAGGCAGAGCCCTGGGGCTCATGGACAACCAGTCTGACCCACTTGGGAAATTCCAGGTCCCAGTGAGAGAACCTGCCTCAAGCAAAACATGGTGGATGGTTTCTGGGGAACGACACCTGAGGCTGACCTCTGGCCTCCACAGGCACACAGACACACATGCATTCACAAACACAGAATATCAGTGTGGCTGGAGCATGGGTGTTGGATGATAAGACAGGAGAGTGGAAAGATGGGGTAGAGAGCAGGTACCAAAACAGAAGCTGGAGCTGGACTATGGAGAGAGTTGCTGTCAGAATTGTCCTATAAGAAGGCCTACAAGAGACTCACAGGGTGATTGGAGGCTAATGGCGTCACTGTGGGGCTGTCACAATCACCCAGCCCACAGGCAAGGCCACTGAGAACAGAGCTGGACCCAATCCATTTCTGTCTTGGTGATCCTGGAATCCCCGGGCAGGTTGCAAGACCTTGAGCCCTCTGGACCTCTACTTCCTCATGTGCCAGGTAGGCATATATCACAAGGGGCTGCCACGCGCTGTGTGCCTCAGGTCACTTAGCCTGACATGAAGCGACTCCCCAAGGCCAGCTGATGGCTGCAGCGCTGCCCTTAGTGAAGGCATCTGAATGAACTTCAGGGATGGTGACATCTGGTTGACAACCTAGGTCATTGAATCATGTCATGTGTACAGGCAGCTAAAGAGGCACAGGCAGGCAGAAGAAACAGCCTCTCGTGACATCAGCACCCTCAGTGGGGCCAGATTTCTGGACTCAGCCAGAAATCAGGGCAAGACGGGAATGCTCCTGTGCCTGGCTTGCTCCTCCAGCCCAAGCCGACAGTCAAAGAGCGTCTGGGTCTAGAGGGACCTGACACACCGAAGACAATTATCAAGACCCAATAGGGGTGGGGCCCCCAGAGCACATAGTGGTGGCACCTCAAGATTCCTGGGTCACATCGATCCCACTCTCCAATCCTATCATTCCCGGAGCAGCTAGGACATCCAATTACTGCGAGGGTGGCTGACCCTGGGAAGAATCACACAGCACACCTCACAGACCCCCACCCGCTGTCACGTCTACTAATTGCCTGCCAAACTGAGAGACTTTAAAAAGGATGGGTGATAATTGAAATTTCACATAATTACATCTGAAAGTAACGCTTTCAGCTTTCCCCAATCTCAGTCAAAACTCTATCTTGTCAAAATAATCTTTGAGTCCCACCCTCCCTCAAACAGTCTGATGAACTACCACTGAGCAGGTTTTTTAGCTTCTAAAGTAAGTGAAACCTCTTTGGGGGCTTTTTAAAAAGGGGATTTCTCTAAGTGTTTTTTTTTTTCTGGGTTCCTTGCTTTTAAACGACTTGGATTCTTCTTGTGACACGTGGTGTTTCTTTCTCACTTTTAATTACAATTGGAATGTTATCCTTGGACGACTCTGAAGTGTGAGGGGCCACACAGCTCATCACAGCTCCTACCCCGAAGGTTACTTCGTGGGTCTCCTGATGCTTTCATCCTCTGAACTGTTTGTGAAGCTTAAAGAAACCCACATACATGCAGCATGCTGAGTGAGGGGAGAGACGTACCCCTACTGATCAGCTGCCTGGCACCAGTGCTAACTTCTTCCATGATCACCCCCTGGGGTGGGGCATCCTTCAGGTGACACAGGCCGGGCACCCACAGTTCCCTCTATTAGGGCTCCTGGTGCAGACTAGCAATTATCTGTGAGATTTCACTGGAAAAGCCAGACATAACCTCACCGAGAAGCCAAGAGTTCCTGTTTGTTCAGGTGAAGTTTGGGGTAACGTCTGGGGAGAGCAGGTGGGGCTGGAGGGAAGGGAATGAGAGGGTTTGGGGATTGGAGTTGCTAACCAACATAGTAATGATGTCCATGGGAATTGCTGCTCACAGTGGTATTTATCCCTGCAAAGCCAAAAGCCACATTCTGACAGTGCGGTCACTGCAGGTAGGGACCAGTCGTGTTCAGTCAGGGCTCGCACCCCAAAAGGAATCAACTCGACTTTGTATCATAAATGAATGAAGTCTCTTTACTGAGTTCCACTGTCATAGGCATGCTGTTCTGGTCATTTAAGCCCATGGAGGCTTTGTGGAGTCTTCAAAAGCTTTAAAATAAAAATTTATAAAGAATAGTAGGGCTGAAGAGATAGCCACGCAAACCTGAGGACCTGAGTTCTATCCCCATGTAGAAAGCCAAGCATGGTGGTGTGCACTTTTAATTTTAGTGCTGGGGAGGCTGAGATAGTAAGATTCTCAGGGCTCATTGGTCAGTTCCAGGCCAGTGAGAGACCCTGTCTCAAGAGTAAGGTGAATGACTACTGAGGAGCCATAGCTAAGATAGTCCTCTGTCTTACACACACACACACACACACACACACACACACACACACACACAGAGAGAGAGAGAGAGAGAGAGAGAGAGAGAACAAAAAAGAGAGAAAGAAGTTTACCATAAGCAGTGTCTCAGTTCAGTCTCACATATCTATGTTTACTGTATCTCCAAAACCAGGAAGCATCCATCTTGTGTGCCACTTAAGCACACACTATCATCATGGATGTTCACACATGACAGCAATGTCTATCTAAGAGGTTCTCAGAACCCACCCCCGCCACAAAGCCATGTGTCACTCTAGGTAGGCACATGGGCATTTCATTTCAGGTAAGGCTTAAAGGTGAAGCAGAGATTTTGAGGTATTAATATTTTATAGGGGGACTCTAAAAGATACCTTAGTTTAGACAACATAATTCCATTTCTTACTGTCTACTGTGTCCCCCTTCCCCCACTGAGGCCCAACACAAAGCAAACTCAATCAAAACACATCAATACAATCCACTCCTTCCAAGATGGAGTTCCAATGGGCTGCCTTTGGGGACTTCTGACCGGTGTCATTTATTAAAGGCCTGTTGTGTTTCAAACGTCAGAGGCACAGCTGACTTTCAGACACAGGGTAAAGGAGAAGAAAAATCGGTACATTTTTCTTCCAAAATTGCCCCTTCAATGCATGCTGAGAAGGGGAGAAGCTGTCTCAGTGGCTGATGGTCTGTGCTGGACAAGACTGGCTGGCTGGTGGCTTCCTGCTCCTGGGGTGGCGTACTTAGAATGCCCAGGCAAGAAGTGGGTTTTGCAAGATTTTGCATCTTCCTATGCATGCCATTTCCTTGGCTTCCATCTGGTTCCCCAGAGCAAGGAAGACTTCAACCCCTCCGCTAAGGCCCAAATTCTTTGGGGTGTCAGGAAGGGAAGGGCCACTCTGAAGCTGGTTTGGGGGAGAATGCTAGACAGAGGTAGGTGTCCCAGCCATGAGGCTCCCAGCAAAGCCAAGGGACCTCAGGGAGTCAGTATGGTGGTGTTGAGAGAATCCCATCTGTGGGGAGACATGAGCAGTGTACACCGTTCCTCAGAAGGACCCAAGGACAAACCAAAGCATGACCCTATCACGTTCTCCCTGGGGAACCAGGAGAGCAGAGGACCCCAAAGCAGCTGCACTGGAAAGTCTACACCAGGGATGGATGGTGGCTTCCCCACAGCCACACAGATGCAACGTATTTTCAAGTTCCCCCTCCTCTACCCTGTATGCTCCAGCACTTCCCACCCACTCTTCAGACTACCAGCAATTAGGGCAGAATTGCATCGAAGGGCCAAAGGGGCAGCTGGAATCTCAGGAAAGGGGTCAACAACTCTCTCCATCTCCCTCTTCTATGAGGAAATGTCAACAGTCAACAAGCCCGGTGGTGATGGACTCTTGCAAGCAGGCGAGGCTGTTCTGATGAAGATGGTGGTTGTTTGACTTGGAGGATCACATCCTATAGCAATCACTGAGCCATCTCCTAGGGGTTTGAGGCAGTCCTATTCTCAGGTTCCTTACAGCCAGAAATCTTGCAAAGCAGTGTGGTTCAAGGCACAGCGGACATGAATAGCACTCTTCCTACGTGAGCGTCTGGATTTAGCATATGCGTTTTCTGCATTCAGAAGGCAAATAGACCCACCTGTGAGCCACAGCATCTGGTTCTAAGGGGATGTAGCTCCACTGATGGCAGTCATCCTGCATACCCTGACATGGCTCTGGGATTGGCAGGCAGGAAGCCCCGCCCCTTTCTCCACCATCCTGGTATCCATTAGCTCTTTAGTGCCTGACAATGACCTGGGGGGTCCTGGACACCCACCCCCCACCAGGGACCAGCACACAGAGGACTCAGTCTTTGCCCCCAGTAACTGCCTTTCTCCTTGGCAACTCCTGTAAGAGGTCAAACTCCAGGACAATGTCCTCCTTGGAGTGGCCGTCTTCTGTGGTCTCTCTTGGGGCCAGTGAGAAAGTTCCTATTCAGGGAGGGTGGCCCAAAGGATCCATCCTGCAGACTAGGTAGAGCTTGGAGAGGGGACCAGTGACCTAGGGTGTTGATGACAGCAGTGATGAGACTTGCATCAAAGGTCATGTGTGCTGGGAGCTCTGCTGGGTGTGTCTACGCAGCATTTCCCAGGAGCCCCAGAGCTGCCCCAGACTGAAGGTACAACTCTCTGTTTCCATTTTAAAGAAAATAAGCCTGAGGCTGCAGGGCTGGGTGAAGGCTCAGTAAGAAAAGTGCTTGCCATGCACTCGTGAGGACCTGAGTTCGAATTCCCAGAGCCCATGTAAAGAGCCAAGGGTGATGGCACCTGCCTGTAATGCCAGCACTGGGGAGGTGGAGACAAGGACCCTGGAGACTTGCTGGCCAGCCAGTCTACCTGAATTGATGAATTCCAGGCTCAGTGAGAGACCCTGTCTAAAGAATAGTGAGAAACATCTGAGAGAGACGGTTGGCAATGACCTCTGGTTATACACACGTGTGCGTGTGTGCTTGCACACACAGAGCCCACAAACACATATACACACACTGCACACAAACACATACACACCACACACATGGTGTGTGTGTGGTATGTGTGTGTATGTATGTGTGTGAGGTGTGTGTATATATATACACGTGTGTGCGCGCATGTGGTGTATGTGTTTGTGTATGTGTGATGTGCATATGTATATGTGTGGTGTTAAGTGTGTGTTTATGTGTGGTGTGTGGGTGTATATGTGTTTGTGTCTGGTGTGTGTGTATGTGTTTGTGTGTGTATGCGCAGTGTGTGTGTTGTGTGGGTGTATATGTGGTGTGTCTGTATGTGTTTGTGTATGTGTGTTTGTGTGTGGCATGTGTATATGTGCACACACACAAAGGCTGCAAGAGATCGGATACCCTGGTCAAAGTCACACATGGCTAGTAAGTGGCAGAGCCGGGCCTGAAGCCTTGACTGTTACTTGAAAGCCCATTACTTCTGCCCAGGCATGGCAGCCAGCCTCTGCCCCCATACTCATCTCGATCAGCTTCTTTCTAGCTTGCAGCATTTGGGACTCACAGGGTAAGAAGCTCCTTTGACTTAAAGTTCCCACAGCATGGGTGTCACTGTCACTGTCTTGTCGGTGTGGACTGTCCACCTGGAATGGAGGCCCACTTCCAGTCCACCACAGCCTGTGCTTGGAAAGAGTCTCACCTTTGAGTTCCTACAGGGCCTTAGAACTTCTCTTAGAAATTCTCTTTCTGGGGCTGGACAGACAGCTTAGCAGTTACAAAGCTTGCTGTGTAATTATAAGGACCTGAGCTTGGGGTCCAGCTCATGTAACGAGTCTGGCCACCCTAAAATCCTGTTAACTCCAGCTTCTAGGGATCCAGCATTCTCTCCTAGCCTCTATGTACACATACACCCCCACCTCATGTGCATACACTCACACATATACACAAATAAATAAATAAACTTTTTTAAAAAAGAAATTCTCTTTCCAAATGTATTAGATCAGCTATGCATCTATCTCTGTCTCCTACAAAAACAATTTAAAGCCAGGCACGAGCCTTTTGGGAACCAAAATGCCTTGGTATTTGTCATCTCACTTGAACCTCAAAATGAGCCTGTCTCTACTATATTGTACCATTTTATGAACAGAGAAACTGGAGCCCCAGTGAGGTTATATAATTTGCCCAGGTTACACAGTCAGCAAGGCCCAGGCTACCCACAAAGCCACCTGGTCACTGTTAGTAGCTCAAGGGGAATAGATTAACAATACCTGGAAGTACCCAGGTCTATCCTATGGCCAGTTTTCACACCAGAGATCCATCCATTAAGAAGAGGAGGAGGATTTCCCAGTTAGACCAACAGAAGGTTCATATGGGCATCTCATGCCCAAAATATACCCAGAAAAGCCCCTCAAAGAGACTGGCTGACACCCAAGGTCTTAGAAACGTGACATGGTTTCCTAGTCTCCAGAAAACTAGGGGACATGGGGACTGTCAATAATAATGTTATGCCATGCCACCCACCTCCATTGTGTCCCTGTCCTCGTGGCATGCTGGTCTACCACACAGATATCAGAGACATGTTAGATCCCCCCAAAGACCCTTCCGCTCTCTCTCTTTTAGAATACTGGATCTCAGAATGAAACTTAGGTCTTCCAGACTGAGCCATTTTCCCAGTCCTTGATTTTTAACATGGTTTAACATTCACAGTTAATGTCAATTGAGGCCTCAGCATGCCCATGTGTGTCACACACTTAGGATGGAGACTCACATGCATTGACCCACTCCAGCTGTGGATGGCTGTATGGCTGCTGTACTGCACAGACAAGAAAGTATCAGCAATGGGCTCCAACAGGACAGCGTGCTGGAAATGGATGGAGCAGGTGTCTGCACCCAGCTAAAGGGCTGGAGTCATACGCCAAGGTCATTAGCATGCAGGATCCTGAGAGACTAAAGCAGAAACAAAGGGGGAGTTCTCACTTCCACCGTGGCTCAGGAGACCACAGAATGACCCAACATGTGGGCCACGCTGTCCCCTGGATGTGTAAGAGGCAGCCCAGCCAGCCCCTTAGGAGTAGACTGCGCGGTTAATAGCTGTTTGATGGACACCCACCACTATATTACAAATGGTTGGGAGCAGAATTAATGCAAATGAGCCTGTGAGGGCAGAGAAGCGGCCTTCCCCTGTGTACCCTGCCGCACTGAAATGTCCCGGTTCTGTCCCGAGCTTCATATTTCATGCAGGAGGCAACCCTGAGATCGTGCCTCCAAGAAACCCTGGGGAGAGCAGTCAGGATGACAAATGGACCCTCCCACCCCCCTGTATCTCAGAAATGCCAAGCACCGAGGGTGAGGGGCTGAACTACCTGAGTGAGCCAGGGCCGCGGGCTCCAGAGGCTGATTTGTGGACAGAGGGACTCTGCCCTCACCCCTATTTACATGGCTCAGAGCACAGAAACTCCAGGAAGATTTAATGTTTTAATTTGAGCATCTGGCTTGCTCTTTTCTATTTTATTTCATTTCCAAATCATGATCTTTTGTGTTCTTTGAGAGCCAAACCGAGCCGTGCACCCTAGACCAGGGACTCCCCTCTTTCCACTTTGTCTGCTCCACGGTGCAGGTTCACTGAGACACAGAAAGGATGCATCTGGGACTTGGGAGATGGCTCAGTGAGTAAGAGTGCTTGCTTCTGAAAGTATGAGGACCTGAGTTCAAATCCCCAGCTCCCATGTAAAAATCTGGGCAAGGCTACATGTGCCTGTAACCTCAGCATTGGGGGTGGTGACAGGCCTATCTTTCTTGACAGGCAGTCTACACTGGAAATAGCAGGCTTTGGGTCCAGGGAGGAACCCTATCTCAAGAAGATAAGGTGGAGAGTGATAGAGGAAGACACCTTATATCCTGGCATGCTCATGTGCATGTATTCCCCCATACATTCTCTCTCTCTCTCTCTCTCTCTCTCTCTCTCTCTCTCTCTCTCTCTCTCTCACACACACACACACACACATCTATATTCTCTCTCTCTCTCTCTCTCTCACACACACACACACACACACACACACACACACACACACACACACAGAGGGAAGTGTCTATGGTGTCACATGACTTTTCCAGGGTCTGCAGTATGTACTTCTGTATCTATGTGGACACCACTTGGAGAAGCATAGAGACTTGGGGATGAGTTGACCCCAGTGCTCTGCAGTTCAGCTGGCTCACTTGGCCTTTCTGGCCTCAGTTTCTTCAGCTGCAAAGTCACTCTTCTGCATTCCTTCTCTGGCACAGACACAGCCCGCCTGCATGCTTTGCACTGGGGCAACCACACTTTTCACACTAAAGTTCAAGTGACCTTCCGCACACACCTCCGGCCAAGATCACAGGCTTGTACCATCTCTGTTTAAGCCAGGGAAGGCTTTATTCTCCCAACGAGACAACCTGAATCCTCTAAAATAGACCTGGAAATGGAGCTGACTGAGTGATGCCATCACTAACGCTACGAAGGAAATCACGGGTAGAAGAAACTTCAGAGGGGTCAGGCTTACCCAGCACGCTCATGTTGGCTGACTCAATGTCCCATCTCCTGTGATGGTTAGTATTGACTGCTGACTTGGTAGGGTCTAGAATCGCCTAGGAGACATGCCAGGAGGCACAGCTGTGAGGGATTCCCTAGGTGAGCCTCCTCTCTGTGAGGGAGTTTCTAGATGAAGTTAATTGAGGTAGGAAGACCCACCATAACTGTGGGCGGTACCATCCCGTGGCCTGGGGATCTGGATCCCTTGCCTCATGCTCCTCCCCACCATGAGGGACTGCACCCTCAAACTGTGATCCCAAAGAAACCCTCTCTCCATTTAGTCACTTTCGTCAGGTATTGTCACAGCAATGTGACCAGCGCCCTTCCTCCACTGCTCTATAGGTCACAGGTGGTGGGGTAACACATCCCATCCCTTGGTCAGACCATTGGGATCACGAGTCACTGTAGGGGTGAGACAGCCCCTTTGCTCTTCTTCAGTCCGAAGGTGGCAGAGTCAGGGTTAGGATCCAGGTCTCGAGTCCCACTCTGTGGTCTTCCCTCTTTGCCCTTCCTTCATCCATCTTCAGGCAGGTGGTGAACACCTCAGTTGCCCAGGTATCCCTTGTGCCCATCACAGCATCTGTCAATCAGACTGTCCTCTTCAATGTTAATTGCAGGAATAAACGAGGAAATGGTTGTAGTCTCTTCCCTCAGTGCCTTGAGGATGCCAAACCCTTGGGGACATTCGTGAATGACATTTACAGGGGACTTGGCAAGCGCTGGGTCCTGGGCTTGGCATATCACAGCCCTCTAATTTAATCTTACAGTTACATTAGGAGAAGGGCTCCCTATGAGAAAACTGAGGCTTCTGTTGGTAAAGACACATCTCTACCTCCTCCCACTAAGAAACATTAAGAGCTGGGCCAGACACTAAGTAGGGGACAGAGATCTATGTCCCACTCTTTAAATGCTGAACTTGTCCCTGACAGCACTGCAGTTTGTTTGAAGAAATGATTACCACACACTCAGCGTAGACCCTTCCTAGGAGCTGTGCTCTCTCAACATCACTCCAGACTGAACCCAAACAATGAGGCTGACTATAGCTACCGAATTATTTACTTATTATTATTGTTATTGTTGTTGTTGTTGTTGTTGTTGTTGTTTAAGGTGGTGGTGCATATGCATGTGTGTGTGTACACCTGTGGAGGACAGAAATTAGCTTTGGGTATTGGATAGTCCTTCATGCACTGCTCATCATGTTTATTTGAGACAGAGTCTGTCACTGGGATCCAGAGCTTTCCAATTAGGTGAGACTGGCTGGCCAGTGAGCCCCAAGGATCTTCCTGTCTCTACCTCACCAGTGCTGGGATTTATGTGCATGCCCTGCTACATCCAGCTTTTTATGTGGGTGCTGGAGATCATGCCGAGGCCTCATTCTCCCACAGCCAGCGCATGACCGACTGAGCCATCTCCCCAGTACCCTAAACTTTTTGTTTTTTTTGATGCCAATCTCGTGTGGGACAGACAATGCAGACTCCTCCTAAGCGGGTTGTGTCTGTTTGTCTTTTCTCCCTTCCAACACCTAAATCCACTGCAGGAACTGCTTTGCCAGTGTGTAGACAATCCTCCCAGCTAAGTCTGGCCCTGGGGTGACCACGTCCTATCAGTCCATTGCTCTCCAACAGTAAGGTGTGTCTTCGGAGTGGAATTCCCTTGCCTGGGCTGTTCCCTCCCAATTGCTGGGCAACCCACCAGCAAAAGATTAACCAAACACAAAAGAAGAGAAATGAAAGCCATTTATGAGGCTCTTCCAGGTGATCTTAATTGCAGGTGATAAACCATTGTAAAAAAGGAAGGTTTATTATAAGAAAGTGCGGACCTGCTTCGGGTGTCTATGGTAGAATGGAGAAATGGTTTTGTAAATGCCATCTCCTCTCATAAATCGGAACGTGCTGGGGAGATTAGGTCATTATCCAGTACTGGCATAAATGAGAAAATGATGTGATAGATGGCATGCTTGAGGGGTCTGAGGGCAGAGCTGGAGAGGGGGCAGGATGATGCTAGTTAGGGATGGCAGTTGGCCAATCAAATCATATTGCCCAAAATCTAGTCTGGGGGCCAGTTCTGTTATTCTGACAATAACTGGTGTTTTCCTGTCTTCAAGTCAATGAGGCACTCTGCAGAAAATTTTGTAGTGCTTTTCTTAAAGCCACAAGCCCAAATCACAGAGTAATCAGATTATGTCACACCGGGGCAGAAACAGGCTCAAGAGACAAGAATCATTTTAACATCGAGAAGAGATGCAGAATTTTATGGTGGCATACTCCATCATCCGGGGCCCATGCCCAAAACCTGACTGTGACCTCATGTTGCTGGGTACTGTCCTACATGGAGCTGCACATGTGTCCAATTGTATCCATTGTAGTGTTGTAAGATCCAAAGGCCACAGGGACTATGGGTGGCCAGAAAGAGCAGCAGGGAGTCCAAACTTTTGTATTTCCAATGTACAGCTTGATGAGAGAACATGTCCTTTTGTGTTTTCCTTTCTCTTAGTGTGTGTTTTGTAGATGTGTGTGTTTACATGTGTGTGTTACAGATGTGAGTGTTCATATGCACACAGGTACTCATGTGTTTTTGGGTGTACATGCACACACATGCACATACGTGCACATGGACATGGTTGTCAACCTCAGGTGTCATTTCTCAGGAGTGGTTCATCTTGATTTTTGAGACAAGGTCTTTTCATTGGCCCGGAGCTTTCTAAACATCTCACCTGTCTGTGCATCCAGCCACAGGGCTCCACCTAATTCTGCCTCCCCTAGCCCTGGGATTACAAGCATACACCACCATTCTAGACTGGTTCATCATGGTCAGAGCGGGGACTTTACTGTCTCAGCCATCTCCCCAGACCCCATGGTTTCTCAAACACACGCTGATGCAGAAGCAGCAGTATTGCTGAGTGTAACTTAACCCACTGCGTCCACACATTTTCTCAAACAGAAAAAGACATAGCCACTGATATGGAGAGGCCAGAATGTACTCTCCTGCCTCTCTCTTGGAATCACTGCCCCAGTAGGAAGGTGGTAGCCACAATGTCTTATCTGGATGTAAACATGGAACAAAATGCCTGGTCAATGTTTAAACTCCTGGAAAGTGGCCCCTGGCTAATGCTGCCAGCATGAGATTGCTCAGCAGGGAAGGGTCACTTTCTGGAAGTAGTCTGCAACACATGATCTGTCTCGTCTGAGCTCAGCCCTCCAGCCTCTGAGGGTTGAGCATCTCAGAAGTGCAGCCTTCTGTTGGTTCCCATCAAAGACAGCTGACTGGTTTATTACATGAACCACCAATGGGCTCCATCTAGAGGCTCCAACGTGAGCGGGGTCCAGGTATATTAGGAAGCAGGGACAGCCAATAGGCTACCAGGGGGTGCAGAGATTTTCCTACAAGCAAGGCTCCTAAGTTGCATGGAAGCATCGCGCCCAAACCTATGTTTTGAAGTAAAGACAACTACTTTAGGTTGCCTTTGGGAGACAGAAGTGGACTGGGAAAATAAAAGGTTTTTCTTTAAAAGGAAGAGAACTTGGAGTTCAACAACAAATGCATCTTTTTTTTTTTAAGATTTATTTATTTATTATGTATACAGCATGTATGACCAGAAGAGGGCACCAGACCTCATCACAGATGGCTGTGAGCCACCATGTGGTTGCTGGGAATTGAACTCAGGACCTCTGGAAGAGCAGTCAGTGCTCTTAACCTCTAAGCCATTTCTCCAGCCCAACAAATGCATCTTTAATAACAGAATTCACTCAATGAGTCCCAGTCCATGGGGCACGCTGAATGTCATTTCCATTCAACCAGGAGTTCTCAAGTCAGAAGCTCTTTTATCCTCTACAAGGGATACCTGGCAACATCTGAAGACTTTGGGGGTTGTCATTCTTTTGTAAGGCATCTTACCTCAGGGACTTTGATAACAGAGGCTCTGGGGACCTCAGGGGTCTCCTTGGAGGGACAGTGAAGAGAAAGAAGAGTGGTGGATTTGGTGGCTTAGATGCTTTTGTCCCTCCTCCCCGACACAGCAGGAATACAAACTTAAATGCATTGATACCTCAGGCTCCATACCAGGGCTTCCCATACTCTAAAGCCCTGGATGGTGGTGATGTGGGATATAGAAGACCTTGTCCTTCAGGGAAATCATTGCCAGGTGGAAGCCACTGGAATCAGCAGACATTCCCCTAGTGATCTGGCTATGTTACCAACGGGGAGCTAAGAGTGAGCCTGAGCACAGGTCAAAGATTACAGAAGTGGTGAAAGGAGATGACAGAAGGATTCCCATGCCATGGCCTCTTCTTGGACATAGAGGACAGGCTATCATCTTGAGAGATGATGTAGCCATATTGCTGTTTAGCTTTACCTGTCAATGTCACATGACCTAGAATCATCTGAGAGGAGTGTCTAAATGGACAGTCTACATTAAGCTGGCCTGTGGTTGTGCCAGTGGGGGACTGCCTTAAGTTAATTAATGTGGGAAGACCCACTCCACTGCGGGCGGCACAATTCTGGAATGTGTTAATGGAGAAGTTGGGATAGGCGCAAGGAAGCAGTGAGAGCATTCATGCATCCATTTCTCTCCACTCTTGACTGTGAATGTGGTGTGGCTACCTTGTAGGACCAGGAAAAGCCCAGTGAAGCTGATGGATAGATTGATTAAAAGAATCAATGGACAGAAGCCTGGGACCCAGGTCTCCTCTACACCATCCACACTGTCTAGATCCCAGCACTGTTGAGGGGAGGAGCAGACTTCTCAGCTTCATACCATCCTGCCATCCAGAGCACAGAACTTCGAATGGAGGGGATGGAAAAACAAACAAAACAAAAAGAAAAGAGAAGAGAGGGGACATGAATCCCACCGTGTTCCAAATCACACTTACTAAATTAAAACAAATACACCATTTTCAGTAGTTGCTTTCTTTTTAAAATTCAGGCTCATCAAGGAAAGTGAAGAAATTCAAGTTGGTTTACCGCAGTTGGCAAGAGGCTCAGTGGGAACTCATTCCAAAAGCTCTGTGTACACCTGCCTTGAGACCTGCATCTTCTCTCGCTCTCTTGAGGGAGGGAGGACTTTTCAGAGCGATTATTCTAGACTTAAGCCCTGCATCTCCCCCAGTCGCTTTCTCCCGCATCATTTTTATTTCCATTGGTTTATATACATTGTACAAAGCACAGGGTTTCGTTCAGACCTTGTCACACACACTTAAACACATTTTGATCACCCACACTCTCCAGGACCCTCTCTGGTCCCCTCCCCCTCCATTCTTCCTCCACCATCTCCTTCTATTTTTATGTCATTTCTACATATGGAGAAAAAAAGCACACAACACACAAATGCCCTTTAGAGAAAGCATTTACATTAAAAGGTCAAAAGGAACCTAACGTGGAGTCTTAAAGACTGTAGTCAACAGCTGAGGATTTCTTTTGAGACAGTCTTACTATGTAGCCCAGACTGGACTTGAACTCTCTGTCCTTCAGGCCTCAGATTCTCAAGAGCTGGGCCTAACTCTTTGTCCACGATCTTTCTCTAGGCAAGAAGGTCCCACCTCATCACTGTAATCTACTGTGTCCAATCCCACCCTATGAAGAAACTGTATTGTTTAATAATCTGTCATGGCCAGTCTGCCCTTTTGAGGTGACATTAATGTGCTTCCACGCTGTTCTTACTACATGTCACGGCTGTCATGCCCATCAGTGAAACCTCTGTGCTGTCACATTCTTGTCTGTTTCCCTATTATATGTCTAGACCTTTATTATAAAAAGTAATTATGTTTCCAAGTCAGCCACACCTACCGGGCTGAGCGATAACTTGTCCTATCATATTAAATCTGTGGCTTCTAAACCAATGAACCCAATTTCCTAAGACAGACAGAGACAGGACAAAAGAGGAAGGGAAAATGGTGGACAAAAGCCATCCCATCTTGGAGGTGGGGTGTCTTCAGGCAGCCTGCAGTGAACTATGCTCCTCCTCCTCGTAGTGAGGTGGGCAGGCTTCTAGGTCAGTAGGACCTGCGCCCGCCTACCCATTTGCTCACTTGTCAGCTGGCCACTTTGGGGAGCTTGGGGCAAAGAAGCAACCAAATCTTTCTAAATCTCAGTTTCTCAAAATCCGGCTTTGGTTCAGAGAAAAGGCTTTCTATGAGTCCGAGGTTGGTCTGGAAGTGTGTGTGTGTGTGTGTGTGTGTGTGTGTGTGTGTGTGTGTTTGCATGCGTGTGTGTGTGTGTGTGTGTGTGTATGTGTGTGTGTGTGTTTGCATGTGTGTGTGTGTGTGTAACAGGAATCTTAAAAGTTCTTATTAATAAAAACAAACTTGGAGCTAGGTATTGGGGTAAATGCTGGAAGATCAGAGAAGCAGAACAAGCCACAGCTACCTCACCTCACCAGTTCCTCAGCTGATCCTGTTTCCTCAGACTGGAAGCTTCTGAGTTCTCACTCAGAATGAATCTCAGCTGAACTGTGCTGCTCGAAAGCCTGAATGCTTAACCAGCCAAATGCTTCTAGTTTCTGGTCCTCACGCCTTATATATCTTTCTGCTTTCTGTCATCTCTCCTTGGGATTAAAGGCTCACTTTCTGGGATTAAAGGCGTGAATCACCATGCCTGGCTGTTTCCAATGTGGCCTTGAACTCACAGAGATCCAGAGGGATTTCTGCCTCTGGAATGCTAGGATTAAAGGCATGTGCTACCACTGCCTGTCCTCTATGTTTAATATTGTGGCTGTTCTCTTCTCTGACCCCAGATAAGTTTATTAGGGTGCACAATATTTTGGGGAACACAATACCATCACACGCGCAGGGCAGGTGGAGACCAGAGGTCCATGTTAGGTGTGTTCCTCAATTGCTCTTCACTTCACCTTAATTCATTTTGTTTGTCTGTTGAGACAGGGTCTCTCACTGGACCTGGGGCTCATCCGTTGCACTAGGTTTTGGCCTGCAAGCCCTGGGGAGTCTCCTGCCTCCACCTCACGCAGTGCTGGAGTGTCAGGTGTTGCTACTATGCCTGGTTTTCTGCATCGGTTATGGGGATCAAACTCGGGTCCTTATGCCTACACTTTTCTGACTGAGTCTTCTCCCCAGTCCCTTCACATGGTGGTTTAAAGGATGAATGGAGGCATTACAAATAAAGGGCTTGGAGCAGTGCCTATGCCATAATATATAAGCATTCAGTTAAAAAGACTTATCATGAACCAATGAGCCTCAGGATAACATGTAATAAGTAGACTGATCCCACACATCCACAAGTCAGTATTGTCTGTCCATTTGTCCATCCATCCACCCCCCCCCACTCATCTAGTCATCAGCTTCCTATCCATTAATCTCTCCATCCATCCATTTCTCCCTTCATCCATCTATCCACCCATCCACCCATCCATCTCCCCACCCATTGTGATCCCTCCATCCACTCACCCACTTATTCAACACATATTTACTGAGCTCTTCTGTGTGTCAGGCAGAGTTCTGGGAAGCAAAAGGAAACAGGAAAAGCCTCTGTCCTCCTGGGCACTGAGATGACCCTCACCTGAGGCCACATCAGGGGATAATTTTGGCCCAAAGAGACATGTGGCAATTTCTGGAGACATTTTTTTAGTCATCACAACTGGAGTATGGAGAGAGCTCCTGGTGTTGGGGTAGAGCTAAGCCTACAACGAAGAGAAAGGTCGCAGCAACTGTCTGACCTGTTGACAGCTGAGGATGAGGACCCTGGGGAAAGGGTCTGTGAGAATCAATTGGTCCCCTGCTAGGAATGTTTGGGGGCCATGGGAAGTTGTGGAGACCATAAAGGGAGAAGTTGAGGGGGAAGAAGGGCTTTGGTTGGAAGGAGAGTAAGGGAATCTCCAAATTCCAGTTTTGTTTAGAAACTTTTTTCCAAGGTACAGAAAGCACATGAAGTCCTCAACCCAAGTTCCTAAGCTTTCCCTCCATTGTTGACCAGGGACCACTAAGCTTGCAGCAGCCCCAGCTGCATCCTTGTTGGCAGCCTCACTGCCTCGGAAGAGGGCCTGATGATCATGAGCATCCCTCAAAATGCCACCAACCATCTAGGCCCCACCATCTTGGAGAAGAGGCTTATGGGGCACTCCAAGTCCTCTTAATGGAGCCAACCTAAGGATGCTTCCAGCTTAGGAGGCAGCCAGGGAGCATGCACAGGCTTAAACAGCAGAGAGACCTGTAGGTTTCATCTTGGCCTGGTGTGTGGGAGTAGACTGACCCCAGGCACCCAAGTGTTGTGTGAGTGAGGGTGGGGACCCTGGAGCCAGATCTTGGTCCTGTAACACCTGCATGTTCTTTGGCAAGTACCTTAGCATCTCTATGCCTCAGTTTTCCCATGTAAGAAATGGGTGCTAGAGTGGCACCTGCTTGTTAAGTCATTACAAAGACCCATGGCTGCCATAAGATGAATCAACACATGGCACCTGATATTGTCACCATCTTGGTCATTTTCATGTTGCTACAGAGAGGGGACTTTACCTCTTTGAGACATGGTTTCCTTTGCCCCAAACTGGGCATAACTGTTGCCCTTATACTGGATCTGGGATTCATATAGTATTATTCATATAGTTAATTATTGTTTACTAAGAACTTTGACAAAGGCATTGAAACTAGTTCTCATTTACAACTACAGTAAAATACTCAGAAAGGAGAGGGGACATGCTTTAAGGGGGTCCTGGAACACTGGGGTGCTTTGTCACGCACCTCAGAGGTGTTCTCAGAGAACCACAATGACAAGTCCGAAGGTGAATGGAAAATATTAGCCCTGGGCCAGCTTCCTTCCAAAGGCCATTTGGATCATAATGAACAGTTCATGTATTTCAAACACTCGGCACAGCTGAGGCAATATTGAGAGAGGAAGGGCCTTGCTGTCCCTACGGGGGTCCCTAAGCACATGCTTGGATGGAAGGGAACAGGGGCTGGTGGCTGAGGAGGGCATCATCTCTTTACAACTTGTCTCTGTCGTTGGGCCTGACAGTGGAGTCTAGAAGGGGAACAGAAGCCCGGACCTCTCTGCTGGCAGAATTGTGTGGTAAAAGCTCCGGCGTGAGGGTCCCCATTGATCAGAGGGTGAAAAGGGGTCAAGGGCTTTTCAGGAGCCTGACCCAGAGGTCTGGCACCACCTCAACAAAGACACCAGAATAAATTTAGAACCGATGATTTCCTTTTCCACAGAAGCCACCTGCTTGAACAGTTGCTGCTGCCAAACTCACTCAGACTCCATCCAGCTTCTTTCATGTGTGCGGAGGCTGAGGATTCCAAGGGGGAAGCAGGAAGGCCCGCAGAGCACAACGTGCATGCCACCACTCAGATCTGAGGTTCATCACATGAACAAGATCACTAGGTCTCGTCCAGCTTCATGGGGTAGAAGAAGCATTCTGAGCTTCTTGTGCTAGCTTCCATGTAGGAGAGTGGGCCCGGGCAGGGAGAGCAGAAATGGTAATTTTGGTCTGGGGGGAATGTACCCTGCTATGAAGCATCCACCAGGTACACTCTGCCACTGTGGATGGCCACCCTGTAGCTTCAGGAACACTGTCTCTTCCTAAGGGATTCTATTTGAATTTCCTTCCCTGCACCTTGAGGTATCAGCACGCTGTGCGATATGCTGGTGGCACCTGTGTCATCTTGAGTGTCCCTTGCCCTGATATCCAGCCCACACAATATGGGCTAATTCACATCTGAAAGATCACTTAATGCCCAGCCCCCTGGGTCTAACAGACAAAATGAGTCCCCTCTCATCTTGCCTCATCTATGTGGTATTGTGTGTGTGTCCATGTAAGCATGTGTGTGCATGTGGGGCCAAGGACCAGAGTTCAAATAGACCAATCCAGAGCATGCAGGACTCGCCATGAGACTAGGCTCCTGCAGCCTCAAGAATGAATGGGAAGAGATGATGGGTCCGAGTCCTCTGGACTCTGACTACAGTCAATGTACGCATCTTTCTAATCCATGTGAGTTGTTAGAACTTTCCAACAATTATAACACAATGCTGAGTCATACTTGGCATGGCTTAATTTTGAGGCTTTAATGATTAGAGATCTTCAAAGTTGAAAGCACTGTGGTACATATATACACACACGTGTACACACATATGCAAATACATACACACACACACACACACACACACACACACACACACACACAGTTCTCTACTGATAGGAACCTTTCAAAATTTTTGGTCTTAAAGATACGGAATTAAAGTAAATGTTCTCATTTCCTTCTCTGTTGCTGTGATGAAACTCTGACCAAAAGCAGCTTAGAGAAGAAAGGGTTTATGGGCTTGCAGGCTACAGTCCACCATTGAGGGAAGCCAGGACAGGAGGCAGGCTACAGTCCTCCATTGAGGGAAGCCAGGACAGGAGGCAGGCTACAGTCCTCCATTGAGGGAAGCCAGGACAGGAGATCAAGGGAGGGACCTAGAGGCAGGAACGGGTGCAGAGACCAGGGAAGAATGCTGCGAACTGGCTTGCTTCCAGGCTCATGTCCAACTGCCTTTATTACCCAGTCTATACCCACCTGCACAGGGTTAGTACCCATGGTGCACTGGGCCCTCCTGGGTCAATTATCAATCAAGCAAATGCTCCTCCGCAGACATGCACATGGACCAATCCCATGGAGGTAGTTCCTCAAATGAGGTTCCTTCTCCCCAGGTGTGCCAAGCTGATAGTCAAATTAGCCAGCACAATTGTTAACTGCCCTCTGCCCCCGCCCTGACTTGGGCTGCTAACCAGACTTAGCCTAAGAGGCTGTCGTGTAAGGTCTTCAATATGATGGGTGCAGAGGGCTGAAAAGGATGGGGCGTTCCTATTGCCCCTTCCTTTCTTAGCTATATGACATGGGAGTGAACACCAGACACACATAAGATAGCCAGCAAACGTGTCCAAGA
>CABHPP010143524.1:7773-24891 GCA_902168425.1 Peromyscus attwateri
AGAGAGAGAGAGAGAGAGAGAGAGAGAGAGAGAGAGAGAGAGAGAGGTCGCTCTGGACAATGAATGCAGAAACACCAGAATGTCATGTTATGTCCTTGCTAGCCCTTCATAGCTAAACCAATTATTTCAAGTCAACAGCCAGGGACATGCTGGTGCCAGGTGCTTTCTGAACTTGCATCTTGGGATTCTGTGGCTCTGCCACTGCCTCTTGAAGACCAGGAAGCAGCAACATTTACCCACTGTTACCTCCTACATCCAGAATGTTCTTTGCAAAGCAGAATATTGGCTTAGGTCTAAGGAAATTCTTGGCCCTTCTCCTGAGAACCACCCTGTGGTTTGCAGTGCTCGTTGGCCTGGGTAACACAGAGCCTCTAGTGTACCCCATATATTTTTCCAATCCAGTCATCCTAAGGGAGCAGGGATCTGAAGCCAGGCTTACAAGGGCCAGCTGGTGGCTGATTGTGAACATTATCCTGCTAATAGCTCTGCTCCTGGTGGGAAAGGGTCCTCTCTTGACTTCCAATGCTCCTGTCTATAGATACTAGTATTGAATGCCAACCTTATAGAAGTATTGTGAGGAGACATTAACAAATGCTCATTCACATAGATACACACCAAAAGAAATGATTCTATACAAGTATAGCATAATGAATGAGTGAGCTTGCAATAGGATTGTGGGTCAAGGGCTGCTTATAGGACTACAAGTCACTCAAAGGCAACTGTGTCATTAAGAAGCTATCCCCATCATGGGTAATGACTCATGAAAGCTGTGTCCCTAGAACTTCCTGCACAATTTATAGGCAGTTTGGCCAATGGGAGTCCCCTCTCCCAGCAACTGTTACTGCTCATACAGGCTTAAAACTGGGCCTTGTGAATCTTGTGACTTCTGGGAGCTTCCAAGGCTTGTAAATTTCATTTACTTCCTGGGCCTTGTTTGTTACATCTAATTGCCTAAATTTTATGAGCTCTTCTCCTCCCTTCAGAAGGGAATGTTTCCATTTGGAGGAAAGAGCTACAGAACAGGATTAAGTGAGATAATCCCCATGTGACTTTAGTCTAACACTCAGACCATAGTCAGCACTCGTGACTTCACTGTTTACTAAATAAAATATTCCCTGAAGTCTGACTCCATGTGGGGTGGAACCTCTACTCATCGTGCAAGCCATCTTTCTTCACACTCAGAGACAGTTCACTCAGAGTAGAGAGGGAAAACCTGAAACTTGTAATAATGGGGCTTTGAAGAACATCATCAGGAGTCTCCAATTAAATCATTTCTAGAAGCATGTGGCAAGGGTCTTTCCAGATAGAATGGGAAATGCTGTATGCAAAATAATTCAATAGAAACTGTGAACTTTGGGAGCATATTTGAGAAGGAACAACACTGACTATATTATAAAAAACAGTTTGTAAAGTACACTTAAACGTAATGAAGCTTGAACTGAAACCAATCCTCCTTGGCTTATTAGCACAACATGTCAGTTACCCCTTAACAAACTAGGAGTGCCACTTCACGGAATAAAACAATTGGGTGACAGAAGCCATTTAAAGCATTAGTAGTTGTCTTAGTTGTTAAGTTGTCTATTGCTGTGAAGAGACATCATGACAGCAGCAACTCTTATAAAGGAAAGCATTTCACTGAGGTGGTGGCTTACAGTTTCAGAGGTTTAGTCCATTATCATCATGGCGTGACATGGTGGCACACAGGCAGACATGGTGCTGGCTACACCTCGATCAGAAGGTAAACGGAAGTGGTCTGAGACACTGGGCATAGCTTGAGCATAGGAGACCTCAAAGCTCACTCCCACAGGGACACACTTCCACCAACAAGGCCACACCTCCTAATAGCGAAAGGACCAAGCACACACTGTAGCAGGCTGTCAGTCTTCTCTCAGAGATCAGGCCTCTACTTCAGTTCCCGAGACTGAGCAAGCAGTTTCTGGGAAGGCCATGAACAAAAGACAATTAATCACTGATGCCCCTGCCAGCAGGGGCAGGGAGATAGGATGCACCAAGCCTGGGCCACTGAACTAGCCCCCACAGTCAGTACATGCTAGGCCAGCCAACCTCCACAGCAGCTCAAGGACAGAGCCTGGGACTTGTCCAGGCCTGCCCAAAAGTGGATAACTGTAACCCCCAACTAACCCTAGCCAATTAAAACATGATTGCCACTCGCATAAACCAATCCTGAGTCTGTTCTTATGTAGTCTGTAGACCCCAAGCCCCCTTTGCTTTACCCCCTATAGAAACCCTGCCCCATTGTTACTTGGGGCCTCTCCTGCTCCGCTGCTGCGTCAGATGGACAGAGAGGCCTGAGTTAACTCGCAACAATAAAAAGACTCTTTGCTTTTGCATCGGATTTAGTCTCTTGGTGGTCTTTGGGGGACTCTGGGTACCACAGTAGTGCCACTCCCTTTGATGGCCATTTTCTTTCAAGTCACCACCGTAGTAAATCTCTACCATGTTCCCAAAATCAAGCTGACCTAAGCCATTTTACACAGTGTACAAGTAGATTCTCTAGGAGATTACGAACAGCAACTATGCTTAAAGGATCCCAAATGCAGCTGAAAAAAAAAATCTGCTTTTGGTGTATTGCTAGGAGCATGGGTTATCTTTTCGTTATACCCCTGCCTCACATGGTTTTGTCTCTTATCATGCTGCTGTTCACTTATCTGCCATAAACACAGGTATTCCCCATGCACTGGAATGATAAACTAGCTGTTACAAAGAGCTGGGGTTCCAGAGTGTTCCAACATAGCTAACCCAAGTGATTTTCTGTGGCTTAACCTATTTTCAATATCAATTCAACCACACGCTCATTTCCAACATAAAATTCCTTTCACCAGTTATAAGGGAAAAAAAATCAATGAGACTATTGTTCCTGTGGAAGTCCTTGTGTACAACTCAAAGGGCCTTATCCCTCTTTCCAGCATGCTTTATGAGGTGGCCCCAACCTAGCTACACTAAATCCAAAACTGTGTGGTTCTGTGAGCACCACAATTGCTGACACTGAAATAGTCCCAAGAGTGTCTGAAAGACAAGTATCAAAGCACTAGGGTGATCAGTTTTCCTGGCAGAACACACAGATACATGGAGCATCTCCCCTCCATGTACCGTGTTAGCCCAGTTCCCTCCAACGCACCGTTTTCCAGACACTCCATCCTGCAGACTAGTTGGTTTCATATCAGATCTTTACATTACAATTCATAAAAGTAGCAACATGTCAGTTACAAAGTAGTAACAGAACTAACTTTATGGTGAGGGGGGGGCGGTCACCACAACATGAGGAACTGTATTAACGGTCCTCAGCATTAGGAAGGTTGAGAGCCACTGCTATAGACTCTCTGAGAAACCTCTGCCCATCTGCCTGGACCATCATGATTCAGACCCTGGAGACTATTTGGCAAAAGGCCAGCTGTGCCTCCACTTGGGAAAAGGCAGTATCTTCACTTCTGACTCCGCCCACTGTTGTCTCACTACATAATTCAGCTGAAGGCAGAATGGGTAGGGTTGAGTACTGGCTGGCCAGCTGTAAGACCCTGAGCGAAACACTTCACTTTGCTGATTCCGTTTCTTTCACCAGAAGAAACTAATACTCTTACCTCTTTGAGTCTGAGGTAAATCAAATGAAATGAGTTTTGGAAGTAAGGCATAGAATGCAATAGGCAAAGAACTCTGGGAATGTAACCTAACTGTCTTCCCCATCCACCTTGTCTCAGTTTCTTTTCTCTTGCTAGGATAGGACACCATGACTAAGGCAACCTAGAGATGAAAGCTTATTTGTGGCTTACAGTTTCATAGGAGAGCATGGCCACAGGCTGGTAGGCATGATGCTGAGAGATCACATCTTGATCCACAAGCACAAGAAGAAAGAGTGCACTAGGAATGGCAGTAGTCTTTTGAAACCTCAAAGCCTGCCCCTCAGTGACACACCTCCTACAACAAGGCCACACCTCCTAATCCTTCCCAAACAGTTCCACCAATGGGGGACCAAGTATTTAAACCTATGAGACTTATGGAGGCCATTCTCATTAAAACTATCATACACCTCAAGCATTAGAAAATCATCCAAAAAGGCCTTGTCATCAAATCATGCAAAAGCCCAAAGGTGAAAAACTATGTGCAGATATTCAAATTCAAGAAAGCATTCAGTTAAAGGAAATCATTCCTTTCCAACCACAGGCTATATCTTTCCCTAAAAATTATGTCACCAGAATGCTGGCTTCATCATTTAAATAATTGAAAACCATAAGGTTAGCTAGCGATTATTTTTACAAGAAGATATATACAAATTTCCCATAAATTAAATAAAAAATGTAACCTTATTAAGTATTATATAAATTAAAACCTAGGGAGCATTATATGTATCCACAAAGTAAACACTTATAAATGATACTATGTAACACCATCATAAGCAGCATTAATGATATGTGCTAATGAGAATGGATATTTCTAGATAGTATCTTATTAACATAGTTCAAGAACACACCAGGAGTGATATCAGCACAATAATCAAATAGAGGTTCCTGGACCCTTCCCCGCAGCCCACCCCTCAATATAAATCAACAACTGCAGTTTGAGCAATGTACATGAAGGAAAATACAGGAGATCAAAGTGGAAGAAATGTTTTAGAGCACAGAAATTCAGGATGGCTACCTACTGAAGAACAGGAAGCATGGTACCTCCACTACCCCACTGTTCTGCTCAGAATCAGGTCAGAACCCAGAATGACTTCCTACTGTTGGAAAAGGATAAGCAAGAGGATCTCAGTAGATCCCACCACCTCAGCAGATCCCTGTAGCCTCTGCTACTGGAGACTCCTGATGCCCTTATTGGCTCCATGTCTAGTTGAGAAAGGGTTCCCATGCACCTCTATCTGTATAAATCTCTAGTACAAGAAAAAAGTAAAAAGAATGAGAATTAAATCTATAGTAAGTTGTTCAGAAGTATATAATATAAAAATATAAAAAGATTGACATTGCAATATCAAAAACAAAAATGGGGGGCAAATGTCTAAACTTGTATGCAACAGATGTTATGAGGTTAAAGTGGTGGATTTAAGTGTGAGGGTGGCTCATTGTAACCACAGCACAAAAGACAACTGGTACCCAAACAATGGAGAGAGAGAGGAGCGATGGCATCACAGACAAAGAGGAGGAAAGAACAAAGGAGCTACAAAAACAACCAGAAAACAAGTAACAAACTGGCAAGTAAGATTCACCTACTAAAATAACCTTGGGTTAAACTTTCTAGTCAACAGACTGAAACAGATCTAAAAGATGTAAAAAAAATGTGATCCAAAAATATGCTAACAATAAGAGATTATTTAAACTTTAAGAGCACACACACACTTGCATACAGGTGAAAACACATACACACACACACACACACACACACACACACACACACACACACACACACCCCGGTACAGGCAACTGAAAATAAAGGGCACAAAAAAGATCTCAAGTGGATGGAACCGTTGGCAAAGTGTGTTCCCCTGACATCAAAGTACCTGAAGGCACGAGCAAAATCGTATACACAAAGGGATAAGTAGACAGGACAATAGTGTAGGGACCTTCAATGATGGACACGTAAGCACACAGAATGCTAAGAAGGAAATGCTGGACTTGTATAACACTGCTAACCAGAGGGGCTGATGGATGGATGGAAGTTTCCATCAGCAGAAGGCTACATACTCCTGCCCAATGTTCACGGGATTTTCTCCAGGGTAGACTATATGTTAGGTCTTAACAAATTTAGGAAGATTGAAAAAATATCTAATAGGATTTCAGACTACAAGGATATGGAACTAAGAATATAAAACAGATGTTATTTTCCAAAATTGGCAAATGTATGAAAATTATTTTTTTCTAAAAATTTAAAATCTAAAGCTTTCCTAAAGTTGACAAATATCTGAAAAGTAAGTTGCATATTTTGAACAACCAATGGGTCAAAGAAGAATTCAAATAGGAAATTTAAAAGTACCTGAAACAGATGAGTATGTATGTAAACACAGCATACCAAAACATGTAAATTGCCTTAAAAGTGGTGGAGTAGGGTAGCTTCCACCACTAAATACCTCCCTCAGAAAGGGAGGCATACACCAGGCAAACAGGTCTACCATTACACCTCAAGGAACCAGAGAAGAGAATAAATCAAACCCAAAACTAGAAGGAAGAATTCTTTCAAACATAAATCAAACAGAGAACAGAAAAATCAATAATACTAAGTTTATTGAAAATATAAACAAATTAAGGAACCCCCAGTGACTCTAAGGAAAATAGAAAACACTTAAATCAAAACTAAAAATCAAGACGTTATAATAGACATATAGGAAATAAAAAGGGCAATTAGAGAGAGTTATTAACAGTTACATGTCAGCACATTTAATAGCCTAGACCTAGATAAAATGGATAAATTCCTAGAAAAAATACATCTTACCAAGATTCTATCAGAAGTAAAAAGCCTGAGAGGAACAATAATAAATAAGATATCAAATAAGTAATTTTAAAAACATTATTCAAAAAAAAACCCCTCTGGACCAGAAGTCTTAAGTGGCTGAACAATAAAGAAAAAAACTAATGTATTATATCTTAAAGTCTTCCAAAACTAGAACTAGAGAAAATGCTTTCCAGAACATTTTATGAAGCCAGAATCGTTCTGATACCTATGCCAGACAAAGATAACTCAAGAAGAGAAAAACACAGCCAGTCTCTCTGGTAGACACTGATACAAACAATAAAATATTAGCAACTGATTTCAGCAACACGCCAAAAAGACTGAACACCATGACCAAGTGGAATTTATAATAACCTACAAATGTCATTTTTCATATCATTCTTATTTTCCAAATTTCTTGTAATGAGCATCCATTCATTTTATGATTAAATTTTCAAAACTTTGCATGCTTTGGTTTCTCAGAGATTTGCTTTTATGGATTTACATGTATTTGAATATTACCTTCTAAGGAAATGATAATTTAGCTCTAGAGAATAATCCTAATAGCTATAATTTTAGCTAGGAGAGACACTTAGGTGGTGAGTCGTATTCTTTTTCAAGGATCACTATACACATCACACAGATGGTAGGGAAACTCTCAAGTTGCCTTGGGGAAGAGACCAAGCCACTGTCACCATCAGAGACCAGGTAAATCTACTAAGAAAACTATTATTTATCTCTTTGTACCCCATAGGCTCTAGCTGTGAAATCTACCCCCATTTGTGGTAAAAGTGGAGAAGTCAAGTACCTGTCGATAATTTTAAGACACCTTTCTCATGGATGGCTTGATCTCAGAGAAGACAGAGCAGGAAAGTCACTGTTAGGCCACACTCCCTGTTTGCCCAGCACATCTGGTTGTGAGGCCAACAGCGTGTGCACACTACCCTGAGCTTTCTCAGTTCAATTCTGGAGCTGTGTTCTGGCAACTCGGAGAAACTAGGGTATTGCTAATTGCTATTCTTTTGCATTCATAAAAAGAATGTTACTCCAGGGCATCTTGCCAACAATAATTAGTCATTTTCCACATCCCTCTGAAAAGGAAGGTCAGCATTCCTACCATCATTGTCCTTTGAAGCACAGAAGAATACTAAGAAAACTGATAAAGCAGTCACGGACAAAACAAAAACTCCATGTATTTTCTGGCTTAACAGAAATGTTAGAGAATAACAGAATTTTCCTGTTGGAAGGCATTATTTGAGAGGAAGATAAATAAAATGATTGTGATTTGCTCTCATCTCAGTTACCAATTACTGTGTAGTCTTCTAATTAAGCAATAAAGATTTTTACTACCTCGGTCAAAATTGGCCCTAGTGAATTAAAAACAAAAACTACCAGAACTAGGCAGAAAAAATATCTAACCCCAGAGTTACCGCTGAGAAAATAAACCACAAAGTTTACATCTCACAACTTGCTATCTTTGAAATAGGTAGCTAAGTATATTGCGCCCCAAACCTAGCAGACACATAATTGGTAAGTATGAGGATTTTATAACAAAGAAAAATGGTAACAAAAATGTTTAATGTTAAAATGTAATAAACCATTTGAACTAATTGTATTAACTTAAAATTTAACATACTGAACTATGTAGCTTGATGTGTTTTCAGAAATGTGTGTGCCTTGTTTCATTACCACAACAAATGGGGTACAGATCATTTCCATAACCCCAGAAGGTTCCATCTTGCTCCTTGGGAGACTGTTCTCATCATTTCAGGAAGCCACCGGTTTAATATCTCTCAACACATTAAGTACATGTTATATGACTGGCCTCTTTAGGAAACTCACCAACACCATTCTGTGCAGAAGGCGCTGACTCCTTTTAATTGATGGATAGTTTCCCATGGTATTCATTGATAAGTATATATCACAATTTGTGGGTACAATATGAGTCAAGGGGGTATATCCAGGTGGAAAACACCATGAATAAATCTGATAAACATCTTTGCACAAACCTTTTATAAACATATGCTACTTCTCTTGAATAAAAACCAAGGAGCAGAATATTGGGGCATAAAGCAGTTACAAATTTAGCCTTGCAGGAAACTGTCAAATATCTTTCCAAAGTGGTTATATTTTACCACTTTACTTTTTACACCCCCACAAACAAGATATGAGAATTTCAGTTTCTCTATGTCCTTGGACATTTGATATTATTTTAGTCATTATAATGGGTTGAAATGCTACTGTGTAGTGGCTTTACTCTGCATACCCTCATATTGCTAACAGTGATGAGAAGCAACTTTCTTACATTGATTTTCCAACATATGTCTTTTTTTGTTAAGTGTCTGCTTAAGTCTTTTTTACTGGTGTTCCTGGGTGAAGAATTACCATTTTATTCTTCGTCTGTAGGATGTTTGCTTTTTAACATACTTTAGATAGAAATCCTTCATCCAGTACACCTATTAGGGTAATTCTTAATATTGGACTGGGGATTATCTTTTCTTTTTATTAATGGTCCCTTTTGAAATTCAGAATTTAAAAATTCTGATGAGATCACTCCTAGTTTCTTATGGCTCACCTTAGATGCTCTGTAATTTTAGATTTACATTTCAGCCTGTGATTCTCTACATTCGTCATGGTTAAGGTGATGGAGAATTTGAGATTTTTTTTCATTTGGATATCCAATCATTCCAGCACTATTTCCCAAAAAGGTGCTCTGCTGGGGGAGAAGATATGCCCATTGGCATAAAAGTGGCGCAGTGTTTGAGAAGTAACCGATCGCTTTCTGACTGGGGTTAAAGCCCACTCAACAAGACAAAACTCTTGTCTGGTTCCATTCTCAAAAACCCACAGCTGGCTGGGTCCTAGCCCTGAGGAGAACCTAAAGCTAAATGAACACAGTAATAAACCTACCCCTAAGTTATTATCTTTATAACCATATATTTGTGCAGAGGTAATGGACATCTACAGCAGAACAGTATTTGGTGGACATGCCAGCTTTGTTGTATACGTGAACTCACAGCAGCTGTAAATGCATACAGAAGACCTGCACAAGATTAAGCCAGCAAACGTCTCCTAAAGCCCCAACCTAGCTGTGACTTACTGGCAATGTAGGCTGCTGGAGGATGGAGGGTCCGTTGTATCTGGGATGTGGTCCCTGAGAAGCCACCAATGCTCCGATAAGTTGTCCCTCACTCATACACAGGCAGATAGCATTAAGTGGGTTAAAAAAAAAAACTCATGTGAAATTGGGAGGGGGAAGTAGTAGGGAAGTAGGCCAAGAATTGAGGGGGAGAAGATATGTCCATTTAATCAAAATTCATTGTATGAATGCATGACATTAACAAATGATAAAAAAAAACCCACAACCGAAACAGTGGGGGAAAGGACTATTCATTTCCTCAATGAATTAACTTGATATCTTTACAAAAACTAGTTGATCATAAGTGTACCTGTTTCTAAACTGTATTCTGGCTCGTTGACCTAGTTCATGCCATTGTGCCAATATAATGTCTTGATGGCTTGGTTTCATATTAATTTGAAATCAGATATTTAAGTTTTCCAATTAATTCCTTCTTGAACAAAATCTATCTTTACATTTCCACAATAAATTACAAACAGCTTTTCACTCTCTTGTAAAGATTTTCTAAGAGGATTCTCTTGAATTTTTTAAATTTAAGGTGTGTTATTTAGTGTGTCTCTCTCTGTCTCTCTGTCTCTGTCTCTCTCTCTCTCTCTCTCTCTCTCTCTCTCTCTCTCTCTCTCTCTCTCATTTCTGTGTCTATGCATTTGCTCCTATAATTTCCTAAATGAAATTCCTCACCCACTTCTTGGTACATGAGTTTTCTCTTACAGGTTCTTCAATACGTTGGTCAATTTGTCATCGTTATTCTAAAGAACTCTTCTGTTTGTTTCAACATCTGGATTGAACCCGTCCATACATGAACTCACGTCCACCGAAGGATTTTCATTTCACCATGTGCCATGTTCTCTTGCTTTTTGTATGCCTCATAATTTCAATCATATGTCATGCATAATACCAAAATGAACACTTGAAAAGGAAATCAGTGTTTTATATAGAATATGTGTGGACATACATGTTTACATGTATATGAATTTTGTATACACATATATATTTACATATATGTTTATTTAAATACGTATATATGCTTCTCCCCTCACAAGAGCTGATATCCTTCATTAGGGTCCTCAAACTAAACTCACACTCTAAGGGCTCCAGACAGTGTGATATTGAGCCTGAGAAAACATGAGACTTCAAAACTACCAGCTGCCATTTTGTTGGCCAATGCCATCCCCAGCTGCAAACTGATTATAGCACAATTCCCACGCAAAATAACCATGAGTTCAGAAAGATTGTCTTTGCATCTGTCCTTCCAGCCTTTGTCCTTACTGCATTTGGCAGCTCCGAATGGTACTGAAAGCTCAGCTCTTTTCCCCCATCCTTTCCTAACGGATGTCTCTTTCACCTACGCTGTCTACCGCTGCCAGAGAAAGTGGCTTATGTGTCTTGGTTTTATAGGAAGAGCTTAGTATCAGGAGTTCAGCGTCTTCAGATTATGTTCACAGCTCTCATGTAAGATGCATCCCCAGCCTCAAGTATAGCTATTTAAGGCAGTCAGTACTTGTTAGTCTGCGGTTTCTGAGGGTCAAGAGTTTCGAGCATGGTTAGGCTGTGGGATTCTGGCTCAGGATAGCTCCTGAAGTTGCAGCCATTCTGTCAGCCAAGGCTAAAGCAGTCAGCGATGGGAAAGCCTGCAGCCAGCTGCGGCCGAAGCCAGGAGGCTTCTGCTCCTTGCTGCCTATTGGCCAAGGGTCTTAATTCCTCATGCCATGGACCTCTTCAGAGAGATGGTCACAATGTGTACCGGATGTGCTCCACAGAGCAAATGAAGCAAGAGAGGAAGACTGCAGGAGAGCAAGTCAAATGGAAGCAATGTTGTCTTTTGTTACCTGTTCTGGAAAACAAAAAATGCTTGGCTCCATAGACCCACCCCAGTACACTCCAATCCCATGGCTCCATAGACCCACCCCAGTACACTCCAATCCCATCTATAGACCCACCCCAGTACACTCCAATCCCATAGCTCCATAGACCCACCCCAGTACACTCCAATCCCATGGCTCCATAGACCCTTTCCATTCCTTTTTTGGGAGGAAACTCAAGATGGGCTTTGTACCTGTCATGTCCTGTGGGCTTCATGCACCAATCCTAGTGCATAGTGGGAGGAAACACAGAACCATGAATATGAAGCATCTGAGGGCCCTTAGGACCATCTTGGCAGTTGGCTACACCGCTTTTAAATAACATGATTCATTTGCTCATCAGCGATCTCCTTCTGTTTCAGTGTTAAGCGGGTCTTTCACCTCCTCCTGACCAACAGGACGATATCCAAACAACTATTGTGAATATACAGTCTTCTGAAACAACCCCTGCTAAAAGGAAGAAAATAAAATCTAGAAGTTATGCTCAGCCCTCAGTCCTTTGTTCAGAGCTACATCAGCCATAAAACTGGGGGTCTGTCATGTTGAAATCATTACAAGTTTCCTTGCACATTTTTCCTGAACTAGATTTCCAAGAGAAAACACTAACGTGATTCTAACAGTAAAAACCACTAGAAAGGCTAGAAAGACGATAAAATGTAACAGTTACACTCAAATCCAGAGCCGGGAGTGGTGGAGCACGCCTTTGATCCCAGCACTTTGGCAGGCAGAGGCAGGTGGGTTTCTGTGAGTTCAAAGCCAGCCCTGGTCTAAAGAGTTTCAGGATTATATAGTGAGGCCCTGTCTCAAAACAAAACAAAATAAAAAGACTCAGGTCCTGGAGACGTAGTGTCCTATGCGCAAATCCATGCCCCTCACTATCCACTTGACTTTGGCCAAGCCTGGCATTACGGCTTTCATTCCTTACCATACAGGGGGACACAGCTGGTAACAGCTTGACCTCTGTTCCCTGAAACACGAGCAGTGCTTCACCATGTGCTCACACCGTCAGTAGTGAAGTTTTCCTGTCTTCACTGAACCCACACGGGCAACAGGGGTGTCAGCCACTCCTGGGCCAGCCCCTCTGCTCCTCTTCCTGTTTAAGGAAATCCCTTCAAATGCTCACAGGTTTTGCTTGAAGGGTTTTCAGTTTTAAAGATTGGAAGCAGCAAGCGGAAGTAGTGGAGCAGACGTATTACTGAATTTGAAAATTAATTTCAAGAATGTGTCGGCTAAGGTGTTGGAGGAGTGGCTCCGCTGATAGAGTGCTTGCCTAACAGACACAAAGCCCTGGGTTCAATTCCCAGCGTCACATAAACTAGGCCTGCCGCACCTGGACTGCCAACACTCAGGAGGCAGAGGCAGGAGGATTGGAAGCTCAAGGTCGTCCTTGGCTACCTCACAAGGTCCAAGCCAGCCTGGGCTACAAGAGATTTCTGTCCCCAAAATTGTAATGTGCCTGTTAATAGAGCAAGGCATTTTGAAGCTAGTTGTGGACTTCAAAGATTTAGCTCCAGGTTTCCCCTGGTCTGTGCTCCGCCCCCCAGAAGTTAGCAAATTCGTGACCTGAATCGAAGTAGCAGTTTTCACGTGTACAACTCCTACGGAGGTCCCGGGAGAGGTGGGGTGGCTGGAGTGTAATCAGAGGCATCTATCTGTCACCAGCTGCAGTGCCTCTCTGCTTAAGTCTGGAGCAAGGTCATTACTCTCAGCCTGTCACGCACAAGAGCGCAGCGGGCCTGGCAGAAGGCTCATTAGTACTCGACACATTCCATCGGCTGAATTTGCCATTTCGTTTAGAATGCTTCTGATTGCATATCTTTCTTTTTTTCATAGATTCCCAACCTCCTCAGAGGAACGGATGCCACTATTAGTGAGTTGACAGGCAGTCGAGCACATGCTGATGCATTTGCCGTTGAACTACGGGAGAAAGTTATTAAAACACTTGCCTATCAACCATGAATTTGGTTGGAATCATTTAAGCTACCGAAGTACTTTTAAACGAAAGAGCTGGAGATAAATAAAAAAAGGCAGATTTGTGGCGAGAGAGAGATCATTTAAATAAGTTAGAATTTATTAAAACTGATTTGTCTTTCCTCTATAATTATGCCCATATAAAAGTAAATGAATGCAGATATTTTATGGCTATGAAAACATCCCTTTGACCATTGACATTGACTCCTATTCAGAGCGCAGGCAGCATCATACATTTTGCAAACCTGATTTTTTTTATTTAAACTAAGTATGCACCTTTAATATGTATGTTAATTATGTTTTTTCTCTACATTTCTTAGATGTGATAGACCAGATGACGTTTAACTCACTACCTCACAAAAGAAGTGAGGAGTCCTCTTTTATGGACTGTGAGAGAGGTGTACAATCTGTGCTTCTCCCAACCGAGCTACTAAAGCATGGAAATTTATGATTTTTGCCCCCTAGAAAAAGCTCATTAAGCTCCTTGAAGAAATGCAAACCTCCTGAGCAGTAATCAAAGCACATGAAACCTCCCGAGCAGCTAACAGAGCCCACTTCATCAGAGAATTCCACTGGGGACAGAGTTGCCCGGGGACACGCTTCTTACTGAATTCATTATTGAAACTCAGCTGCAGAAGTCCCAAGCCAGGAACCCCCCCCCCCCCCCCCCATGCTAGAATGTACCGTAAGAAGGTTTCCTGAGAACACACTGACCTTTTGTTATTGCCAAATCCCCAGGAATCATCATCATCAGAGACATATGGAAGCAGCCCACACCGGGCGAGTCCATGGACAGAACGGTCCAGACGCAGGCAACGGCAGGCGCCATCACTAGAGGACATATTGTCTGTACAGTGCAAACCTTCCTGTGAGCCACTGTGATTTAGAACCACAGCTTGTGCAGATGTGGCACCCATGCCTTCTCTATTCGTACTAAAAGAAATATCTAGTGCCTGAGCCTGAATGAAATTACATTTAACATGAGATGAGGAAGGAGCCCCTCATGGAGAATGTACGAAAACTAGTTTGACAATCAGAACACATAGTGGGGCCATGTTTTCATTACTTTAAAAAAAATTATGTATATATGTGTTCGTCTGTGTGAGTGGACGCCACGTGTATACAAGGGTCCACAGAGGCCAGAAGAGGGCATCAGATTCCCTGGAACCGGAGTTACTCAGTTGTGAGCCTCCTGTGCTGGGCACCAAACTTTCTACAAAATCAGGAAGTGCTTTTAACCACTGAGCCATTTCTCTAGGTCCCCGGGTCTTAATTTCTTAGAGCCACTGTGACAAAGTACAAGTGGAATAAACCAGCACGAGGGTTGTATGTCATCATTCTGGAGGTGAGACGTTTGAACTCAAGACGCTGCCGGCGCCATGCTCCCTCTGAAGTTCGTAGCGGAGGATCCCTCTTTTTCTGGCTTCTGGCATTTGTCAGCCATGCGCGGCATCCTTTGGCTTGAGGATGCATCATCCCGTCCTCTGCCCCTGTTGCTCCACAGCTCCTTCCTCTCTGCCTTCCTTTTCTCCTAAGGCCATCGGGCATACCGATTAGCGCCCAACCTTGATTTAACTGGATAACGTCTGCTAAGGCCCAATTACCAAGTAGGGTCACATTCACAGGTTCCAGGATCAGGACATCAATCTGTCTTTGGGGAGATGCTGTTGAACCCACTATAGACCAGTTTAGCTGGAGGAGTCTGCCACACCGCAGGAAGACGACGTGAGGTGCAAAACCGAGAGAGCTGTGGTTGCAGCAGACAGAGGGAGAGCTGTTAGCGGAAGGGCATGGCGAGCGGAAGTGGTTTTATCAGGCTAAGACAAGGAGTCAAATGAAATCTAGACATACCAGATTTAGCCCGCGGAAAGTCGTTGTTCAGCCTAAAGAAAGCAGTAACGTGCACCGTGGTGAGGGCTAAGGCCACACTGCCGTGGTGGCAGCAAATGTAGGCTGGTTTCTCCAGACATTTAGCTGCGTAGAGATAAGACGAGCAATAACTATTAGACTGCAAAGTGTCATTGTAAGCCAGACACCGGTGTTTAGAGTCTGAAAGCACTTAGCGCTCAATGGTGCTTCTCCATAGTGAATGGTTATTGACTCGTATATCGGCCTTGATACAAACATTGACGACAGACAACCTCCAAATTGCTAGGGTAGTAAAGATTGTACTAGAGTGCACAACTGCCCCCATCCTTCAACAGATATCCCCGCCCTGCACATCACAGGAGGGGCAAAACGAGTGCAAAGGTGACTTGAAGTGGGACGGGCTTGCTGAACATGCGCAGTGAGGATGATGCTTTCCTCTATTGCTGGTTGTGGGGGACTGTGGGAGTCCAGCTCCTACCTTTCCCACCTTTTCTAGGGTTCTTAGGAGGAGGAGAGAGGGATAAGAAAATATTAGAAAGAGAGACCTAGTTGACAAGAAGAAAGACAGAAACGCAGGATAGCTTCAGGTGAGCCTAACTCACTACTCAATGGCCTTTTCCATTTATTCAAAAGGGCTTTTTATAACAATGCCAAGGGGCGGGGCAAAAGACCTCCCCCTTGCAAGATCTAAGCACACCACACAGCCAAGTGTAGACCCTTCCAAACACCTGGTAACCACGCCCGTGGTCAAACCATCCCCTTATGCAGCCCTGCTGGGTAAAGTAAGCCCAGATTCTCTGACCTTGAGTAATTTGGTCTCCCACAGCTTGTAGAACTTACTTCCGGTACTGGGTGGAGCTAAGCCCATGGTGCCCGCCTGCATCGAGGGCCCTGGTAAGGTCTTCTGGGATTTATAAATCACCTGTCTCTCTCTTTCTCTTACCACTCACATTAACCTGGATTATCCGGAGAAATAGAACCAATAGCCTGTGTGTATGTGTATTTGTGAGTGAGTGTGTGTGTATACACTACTCTATATTTGTATCTATATGTATACATACATGTGTAGACACACATAATATCATATATCACTTAATAACAAGGATATATGCCCAGAATGATTTGTGTGTGATAGGTGTTTACATGAGTGTGGTGTGTGCACACATGTGTTCTCAGAGGCCTAAGGCATGTGTCGTGTCCTCCTCCATAGTTTCCGCCTTTTCCCCTTGAGACAGGGTCTCTAACTGAACCTGGAGCGAGGCCAGCAGTAGTAAGCCAGAGTGATCCTCTTGTCTCTGTCCCCTTCAGCACATTACCTGCACCTATGACCACAGCTAAATGTTTAAGTGGATGCTGGGAACCTGAACTCAGGCCCCCATGCTTTTGTGACAAGCCCTCTTACCACTGAGCCATCTCTCCAGCCCTGAGGGTGATTGTTAGCACCATGTAAGCATCACAATGTGCACTTATACAAGCCTGAGTCACTTTGCATAGGTTCGTGATGTGATCAAAATATAAATGGAAGACGTGTGAGGTTACCAACCTATGAAGAGCTTGTCTGCTGGACCTGGGATCCAAGGACCCGAAAAAAATGGGGTGGACTACAGTCTAATGCTGTAGACAACCTTACTTCAGCTCAGTGTACTTTTACACACGAATGTAACAAAGAAAGCAGTGATCCAAGGAAGGTTGTCTGAGTTTAGAAAAACATGATCAGAAAAATATGTAAATAAATGTCAGTAAGCACATACTAACTATTAACAGAGCAGCCCTTTCCCAGAACTTTCTCAGGATGGAGCAATTGAAACCCAATTGCCTGGCACATGCTATAGATTATATCTA